>JAAIXI010000222.1:1160566-1213945 GCA_013403645.1 Heliconius nattereri | reverse complement strand
CTTACCATTAAAGCAGCGCATGCACGAAAGTGTCTCAACGGGTAGGACTTTATACACTTTTATATTATTTATGTTAATTTACATAAGAATGTACAAATAATAAACTATATATAAACCTTCCTTGAAAAATACTCGACCTAATGGTGAAAACCGCATCAAAATCCGTTGGGTGGTTTAGAAGAAGAATACGAAACGCCAGACAGACACGAAAAGCGACTTTGTTTTATAAGATATAGGATAGGATATTACATATTCTTGACTAATTTATAACTGATCAATAAAAAATTATGCCATAGGTCAAAGGCCTCCTCCCAGATGAGGAGAAAGAGAAAATAGGACCAAAACCTGTTCCTCCCTCATCTAGAAACCAGTTACCACCGCGTCCCCCGCCACCCCCCGCTCCCCGTGCACCTGCCCCCACCGCTCCCCAGCCCGTGCTCCTACAACCCATACCTCCCCTCATGGTAATACCTCCCATGGCACCCCGTCCTCCATTAATACCTACCCCGGTACCGTTCGGATACCCAATCCCAGGTCCCCCTGGTCCGCCTGGTCCCCCAGGTCCCCCAGGGCCGCCGGGCGTGCCGGGCGTGGAGGACGATGAGCCCGCTGCGAAGAGGGCAAGGACTGAGGACGCCCTGGAGTCGGAGCAGTCATGGTTGGCGTCCCATCCTGGGTCTGTTCCATTGCAGGTTTGTTTGTTTTTTGTTTGTATATATTCTATATATGTATTTGTATGTATGTAGGTCGTGTTAAAGATTAACTATACAGTTAAATTGTGACTATCTCACAGACATTCTGCTTATAAGCAGCAGTAAAGTATCAAAAATAAAACTATACCATGTTATTTACTAATAAAACTGCGCTTTAATCAGCTTGGAAAACGATTTTTGTTTACTTAAATTAGCAAAAAAAACTCTGAATATGTTATTAATTAACATAATCTTTAAAGTCAGAAATGTTACAATTTTATGAATATAATTTTAATCGTAATCATGGCCAGATGCCACAGCGTCATAAGGGGAAATTAATTGTTTTTATTACCTGACTCCAGTAATCCGACGCAGCGTGGTGTTAGGTTCCACCACTATGCTAAGTATCGGAACTCAACGCCACGAATTGTGTGCAAGTTGTTGTGCTATAACCCTTTACCCTTGCGGGATACCGCGTGAAGATAAATTTAATATAACTTTCCTCAGGAAATATTCAAAATAACATACATTGTGGTTATTTCATCATGACTAATAACTTTTTTATACTGCCATTACCAAAAATACAATATATTGTAAGGTTTTCTAAAAATATTCTTCCAGGTTGTACTACCATCAGCTCCTGAACGCAGTGAGTGGCGTCTGGATGGCCGCACTTTGCAAATATCTCTGCAACTATCAGCGCCCGTAGCGGAGTTGAAGAATATATTGCAGAGATCCACTAACATGCCCACTGCGAAACAGAAGTTGCATTATGAGGTAGATTTAAATTGAGTGTTTTTTATATTTATTCTTTTAAATTAGAAGCCAGTCGTCGGTATGTTGAACTCCGCCACTCAGTATGCAATGCTTCCAGAATTCGGCGAAAAGTAGAGAACATAAGAGTCTTAATAAGAATGTAGTGTTTATTACTAAGTTTACAGGGTCCCTCTGCTTAGCTATAACGTAAAAAATATGTGCAATTAGTTCATTGATTTTATATATAGTGATTTAATTTTATTTGCGACTAATGACCCGGTTCTAATCACATTACCATAATAATAATTATTGCACAAATAGAAAAAAAAACAGATCATTTAAAGATACACAGATGTGATAGACAGTGTCGGCCTTACCTTATCTTTTTTCTTCTTAAAGATAATTTTTTTATGAACTGATTGAAATAAAATAAACTCTAAATGTAAAGGGAAATTCACCACAATATAATAGTGTACATTGTATTTGAATGTTATCTCATTTCTGAGAAAAGCTTGCACAAACGTACACACAAACTGACAATAATTTTAAAAAATATTATTTGGGTTATATTGTGTTGATAAATGCCCTTATTAATAATTTTTCTCACATCTTCCATGTACATATGTATAAATAGGTTAATAAATAGAATAAAAAAACAGTTATATATTTGTTACTTACAATTTCTGATAAAATTTATACATTGCTTATTTTATTTAATGTATAAAATTCTTATTTCAGGGGCTTTTCTTCAAAGACACGAATTCTCTGGCGTACTACAATGTGCCGCCCGGAGCCCTCATACAGCTGCAAGTTAAGGAGAGAGGCGGAAGAAAAAAATAACATATCTTATTAGGAAACATTCGATCAATATAAAGAATATATTATTAGCTATGTTTTATGTGGAATAAAATAATTAATGTCATTTTTGTTTTATTTGTCACAATATGTAAGCTTATTTTATGCCTTAGTCTTAGTCACTATTGGTAGAGTAAATAGAAAATTATCTAGAAGTGTCTAGAGGTCGTGGCGCGGGTTCGATTCCGGAGTGTCTAAACACCAGGTTCTCAGGTTCCCTCTAACTACCCACCCTGGTATGTACAACGTTAAGCTAAAAAAACCTTTATATAACACTTAACGGTAAAAATATGCTTAACAATAATTATTATTATACGATAGAGCAACGTGATTAGGGAAGTTGACGTAAAACCAATTAATGTAAGCAATTTTTATTAAAAAAGTGTAAATTTTTTAACAAGCATTATATATTTTTCTATATAACAAATAAATATGTCTACAAAAATAGATTCTACAGATATATAAAAATGTATATTTAGCTAATATATCGTGGAATGTCAATAAGAAACAACAAATATAATGTACTCAGATTTCAACTCCCACCCATTGGGGTAGCCAGTTCAATCAATTGTGCTAACCTATAACGTTTACAATATTTTTTTATAATTATTACAATTTTGACCTTTGGACACTATATATGAGAGTGGAATTAAAATATACACATATTATATATATTTTTTTTCATAATAGCTAAGAGATTTATGAGCCATGGTAATTACTGTATATAAAACATTTAATATTATCTTTATGACTATGTCAGTTTTAATATTTTGTGTTTTTTTAACTTAAGCCATTTTATATATTATGGCAATGAAAATGGAATAGAATCGGATTTATTCGTGCAATTTTTTTTTAAACTTTCAAAAGATAACAATATAAACAAATTTGGAATGTTAACGATATTAATAACAAATATTATCACACCACTTTTAAATAAGAAACTTGACAATAAG
The DNA here is from genome assembly GCA_013403645.1 of Heliconius nattereri. Taxonomy (NCBI): domain Eukaryota; kingdom Metazoa; phylum Arthropoda; class Insecta; order Lepidoptera; family Nymphalidae; genus Heliconius; species Heliconius nattereri. Next base: position 1,210,689 of record JAAIXI010000222.1, on the reverse strand, counting down.
AATTTAATGAATATAAAATACAATTATTTTTTTAAAGCTTTAGCTATTTTCATTTATGCTTAGAAACAAAATATAATACAAATAAAGTAAAAATATAAATTCTTTTTTTTAGAAATAATGAGATTCCTTCATGTTTTATTTAGTGTTTTATATATTTTAAGTCAGTGTTCGTAGGTGCTAGAATTTTAAGTTTACTAGTTAGTGCTAGGAATGTGTAGTACTAAATAAGTCTTGCCATATTAAATTATATCATCTAAATTGCATTTTTTATTTGCCTTAAAACGATTGTTTTTCATTTATAGTTTTTTTTTATCCCAGGTAATTTGCTCAATGTGGAACTACAACCCACTAATGACAACTATACAGTATGGTCTAAGAGTCTTGGCCGCCTTAGATTTAAGTTTTCTAAATTTAGCGCATTGTTTACTCGCGAAAAACAAAATTAAAAGTAGGAAAAATCCTAAAAACAAATCTGCGCAGGCACCTACAGCTAAGTTTAGAACGGCCACGTGTCGAACCGTACTGTACGCCATCATTATGACTGCGGAAGACATTCTAACTTTAAATAATACATATATTTTTAAAGTGATTTTCTACAATATAGCAACCCTTCAGTGTTAATGTGATAGTTTCTCTCGATATAAGAATTTTATAATAACAAAATTTGAACCCACACTTGTTGGACATATTTCATGCTTACTGTCAATTTAAGTTATAACAATAATATGTTTTTATACAAGTTATTGTAATGTAGGAATGTCTTTTATCATTTCCCTGTATCTGTCTAGCATCAGTGCGTAGATTCTCTCCGCATCGGGGTAGGGCTTCGCTACCGGTGACACTGTTGGTTCAGAACCTATATGGGTAAAAATAATTATTATATTTCATTTTTATTAATTAAACAAATAATGATACAGTCATCGTGCCGCAATGGGAATTGAAATTTGTCTATTTGTTAATGCGACAATTGTGGGTTCGATTCCTATTTGGGGAAAGAATTATATATTTTTTTATTCTCGCACTAGTATTTGGGCGGAGTGTAGGAAACGGAGTATCCTAATACTAGGTTCTTTCTTCCTACCTTGCTATATACGGGATATAGCGTAAAGTTGAAATAAACTTAATAAATATTTTTGTTATTCACGCTGTCTACCGTACATTTCAACAGCAGAGGGAAAATTGGGAACCTAGTGTTAAGACATTCCATTGGCATTAAGACACTTCTTTTCCAAATACGTACCAGAAAACTTTACACCGCTGTCTTCACTCCAAACTTCCGCAGCGCGAATGGCGGCGCCCAGTAGAGCGGCATTAGCGTGCTGATCCTAAAACGAGGCAATTTATTGATATTGATATTATTAAATTCTTTTTTTTTACCTTAGCTTCATGTTGTAACTCCCACATGGACACTTCATTCCCCACATTACGCCGATTTTTTCAGGCATTGTGTGTTGAGTGGCCGAACTCAGTCGCGCTTTGCCTTAATACTTAGATCTAAGGAATTAAAATATTAATAAATTATTATTCATTCCCCCGAATGGGACTCAAACACAAAATCGTCGCGTACTGTACCTCTACTGTACAAGCTTATACCCCTGCGCCACGGTCATGAGACCGGTTGATGACAATAACAACCTATTATAAATCCAACTTAATATAAATATATTATAGGTAAATATTATAAAATATGGCAGACCTGGACGTAGACCGGCATGTTGAACACGTCCGCGAATATCTGAAGCAGCGCTGCGTTGACGGACGCGCCACCCGTCGCCACCACGCGCGACGACGACTCTGGCACAACAAAACAAATCAGCTTCACAATGTATACCGCACTTAGCAGGGTAGACAGAGGGAACCTAGTGTTAAGACGCTCCGTTCCTCAATTTCCGCCGAATTCTGGAGGTATTGCATGCTGAGTGGTGGACTAGAGCGAAGAAATGGAAATATAAATTTACATATATACTTAATTTCCTCGAATGGTGTTCGAACCCAGCAGCAGTCTTTATACAAAAAGTCATGAAAAAAAACACAAATATATAATACACACTTGCTACGGAATTATTCTTACCGAGTTTGAACCCCATATCCTCCGCATGCGCCCTCCTGGCGACCGCCTGTCCTTCCAACAACGCTCTCGCTTCAAACTGCGGAGCAACACGTTCTACCATCTTACCATTCGCTTGTAGATAACTGCCAGGTTTCACTCGTGGTAGTATTTCCGCTGTATCGTAGTAAATACCTGTAAATGTGTGTAAAATCATAATTTAAAAAAATAAATAAATCGCTCACAACAGGGTGGGCCGGGGGAATCAAGTAATACGTCACTACGTACGCCACTTACCATCGAATGTTACGAACTCAACGCCGGGCTTTTGCCCTGGCAAAGAAATGAAAATATTAATAAATTATAATTAATTTTCTCGAGAGAGGGTCGAACCCACAGCCGTCGCGTTACAGTCACACTCTGGTACCCCTGTGCCACGACGATCTCGATAATAATATTTTGTTTCATAATTAGTTTCGATATTCTAATTAGAAAGCACAAAGTGTCTTGGCAATAAATTCTACCTGCTCACCCTAGTATAAGTGGAATAAAACTAAAATAAAAGTATTACTAAATATATACAACAACAACTTACCCATGTACCCCATATTTCCTCTAACAGTTGCCCGAAGCAGATCATTAAAGGCCTCCCAGCTCTGCCCCGCTAATCTATCCCTATGATTTTGCCGTGTTAGGGATCCATTTGCAAAACAGAGTAGGGCCATATAGGGGGCGCTGGTGGGCCCTACCAGTATGTGGCCGGCTAGGGGTGCCGCCGGGGAGTCTAAACCTAGCAGTAATGTATCGCTTGTACCCAGGCTCAGCCCTACCCAGCCGGAACGGAGGCGAAGTCCTGGAAAGTGTAATAAACATTGTCAAGCAAATATGGACCCATTATCATTTATTTCGTAAGTCTTTGATTTTAGAGATCCAAATCTTTGATTTTAGGGTATTGGACTGGAACCCTGGGAGTTATATATAGAATAATATAATATATTGCTAGTACGTAAATTGAGCCCTATCGTTCACGTTATCGTTCACTTCCGCCACTCAACACGCAATGCCTCCAGAATTTGGCGGAAAGTGGGGAATGGAAAGAAGTACTCTTCATGGGGACGTAGTGTCTTAACACTATGTTTCCAGGTCCCCTCTGGCTACCTTGCTATGTGCGGCATACTATGGTCGGTTCAAAAATAATAGTATGCCACCACTTTTTATAGTAAAGTGTTATGCCACACTTAAGAAAAAAATTTTTTTACGGATATTTTTAAGAAGCGTGGGTTCAAATCTTGCTACGTTCAAACTTTTATAAGTTTTCTAATAAAATATAATCATTATATATACAATTTATTTGCCTTAAACAAAGTAATAATAATATTTATATAATCTTATCATACATTTGTAAAGCTGTAGCACTCGAGATTGTCACTTATAAGACCATTATGTCTTGATATTCTAGATAAGATACCAGTTTTTGATATCAAGAAATCAAAATACAAGCCAAGGGTTTTATTGTATGAATGAATAAGTTAATATAATAATTGTAATTTAATATAATAAAACTAAAAAACATATATTTAGTGTTATACATACCAGCTAGAGCAGAACAATTATCTCCAGTGAAAGCAACCACCTTACAATCAGATTTGAACCCATAGCGTTGAAGATAATATGGTGATATAGTTCCTACTAATGAGGCAGTAGGAATAGGATCACCTAACTTGCCCTTCAAAGATTCATCTCCACAGACCTAAAACACCAAATAAATGAGATAATTATAACGCCATAATTTTTTTGTAGCTAGTCAGATTTTTTGAGGTTGGCAACAGTTTACTACCAAAATATTTAAAACATTTCTTACTTGCAAAGCTTCTTCACACCATTTTTTATTATGAATATCAAGTAAATTCATTCCAGAACCATCCGAAAGGTCAATTGGTGCAATTTTCCCCACAAAAAGAGAACATGCAAAGGAAGACACTAAAGATATTCTTTCAGTAGCATGATATGCCCTTGATCTAGTTCTATACATTTTTCTTATTTGAACACCAGTGAATCTTTCATATGCTCTTGAACCTGTGATCTTGGCCAATGCCTGAAAAAAAGAATATTTTCTAAATATTTTTCTCATCGTAGCGTACAGTACACAGCAGTGAAAAGTGTATACAAAAACCATTTTGTGTTATAGTAACCACCTCAGTATAAAACTTTGTTGCACTTTAGGCCCACCTCACAAGCATTGAAATAAAAAATAATATAATACAAAATGATGTAGCATTACTCTGTATTCTGCATATAGCATGGAAGGCAGAGGGAACATAATGTTACGACACTACACTCTCCAAGCACTACCACAATCTTTTGAGACATTGTCTGTAGAAGCAGTATTTACCAATATGTTTTCTCCAGTTACCAGTACTAAGAAAAGAATTCATTTGACCAAGTAGGAATCAAACCCACAACCATCACAGTTACATAAAGACACTGCTGTTAAACCACAATAGCCTCTAAAATTTGCTTAATTGTTGTTAATTTTAAAAGGGTTAGGCTAATACCTCGGGTCCCCCAATAGATTCTTCTAAAGCCCTACAATCCACACTAGTACTGGAATCCATCCATACTGGAGAATCAACTATAAAACATGTAGCAAGTTGTGTATGTAAGAATTGATCCCCGGACAAGGCAGCTAATTTAGCTTCTGAACCTTTTGCCCACCATACTGAGCCATGTTGCTAGAAAATAAGAATAGTTTTGTAAAATTAAAAAGTCATAAGATATGTTAGTAATTATTGCCCTTTCTAAAATTATTTTTAGATATGAGCAGATAGTTCACATTTTCAAATTTAGTTTTGCTAGCATTCACTAGCATTCATTTCCATTTATCTTTAATAAAAGATAAATGAAAGCATATTTTGCTACGGTTTAATCAATCGGAAAGACACTGACACTAATACAATATGGTAACAATAAATACATTTTTTTTTAAATATGTTTTCTTTTTCAGCTTTACCCCACTTTATGTTTACGTACAGTTGGATGATGTCCCATCAAACCACAATTACCTCAATATATAAAACTATATAATATCTTTAAAATATATATTTTTAGGATTTATTAAGTATGATTAATCATAAGTTTAGTTTTGTTTTTAATATCATACCTGTGCAGCTCCTGATAAAGCATCCACATTAGAGAAATCAACTCCAGCAACTATCAGTTTATCCATCACCATGTCCAAAGCCTTTACCCATAGAAGCGGTGGTGATGTCACCTCTCCATCCTCACCTCTGATAACACCTCCCGCCGTTCTATTGACATATTATATACTTAAATGAAAAAGTAAATTTGTATAATTAATAAGTTTAAATGGTACAGTTTCAAGTAGTGAAAGTATCTATAAAAAATGTCTAACCTAAATTCCGGAAGTTCCACATCAAACTCAACATCTGCCTCTTGCTGTACTACATAATTTTCATCAATAACAACAGCTTTTAACTAAAAAACAGCACAAAATAATATTTAATAATTAAGTCAATAATAATAAATAATAAAAATAATTTTATTTAAATTTAATTACTATATAATATTTATATCTTGCGGCCTAAGTTCCACAAAATATTTTAATTCACTTTCACAAATTACTTTATCTTAGATCATATCAATGCGCTATCATAAGATTTTACTTTACAATGCCAAAGATTATTTCAACGCTGTATTAGGTTAAAATTAATAAAACTTACATTTTAAAAATATTTTTATCAAAAACTAATAAGCGGTGACTAAATATAGGAAACATTTTAATTAAATTAGTAAAATAATTGTTTAAAAAATATATAGGTACTGGCAGAAAACTATAGCGCTTGTAATAAAATAAATAAAAGAAAAAATCTTACCCTTTGCGTACTAAAATCAAATCCTAAAAAAGTTTTCTTCCGTGTTTCTTCAATCATTTTTTGATTTTGACAATTTATATTCTATTCTAATATGACACGACTCGTTCGAAAACTAGCAAGCTGTGTAGTGAGTAAGCTGTTTATTAATTTTTTTAACTGATTACATATTATCTCCACGTCTTATATTTTATTACTTTTACAAAATCTTATAAAGATTAAATAACATTGTTTAGCGTAATGTGATAAAGCAAATGATTGGTTTGTTTTTATTATAAATTATTTGATAACCCGTGTTCTTTTTGAGATCTACTTACCATAAAATATTGTGTCATTTTATATAATCCTCTTATTTTAAATTACATAATGAAATTCAATTGAAGGAATCTTTTAATTTCGTTATTACATAAAATAGATTTTTTATAAATCAAATGGATCAAATAATCACGTATGGTCAAAATTGGTAAGTAATTGGTAAGTAACACGGAACAATTTCTTTAAAAAATATGATATGACAATGTAGTCACTATTAAAATATGTAAATATATTTAACCGTATTCAATAAACGCCGACTAATTGTCGAAAATAAGTAAATGAATACTGACTAAATGTTTTTTTAATAAAAAATAGAAAAGAAAATGTTTTGGACTGATAAAAACTGGTTTATGCTGTATTATAACGGACTTCCGACCGAGTACGTACCGTTACTCCACACGCTAACAATAATAGGCAATGGCTCACTGCATTCTAAATCCATTAAAATTTATAATTAACCGCGTTTTAGCACTAAATTTTTACTGTTCCAATTATTTAAATCGAAATGTTGTGGGTTCCATTTCCAGTGGAAGAAATGAAATATTTAATATTTTCATTTCCTACCTCTACGGTTACGAGGCAAACACGGCGTTGAGTTCCGCCACTCAGCTTCAATATGCAATGCCTCCAGAATTTGACAGAAAATGGGAAATGTTCTATTTGGGAATGGGAAATTGGAAATGGGAATAAGAACGGAGTATCTTATGTTCCCAAGGAACCTGGGAACTCTATGTTCCCAGGTTCCCTCTGCCTACTTTGCTATGAGATTTCGGGATACAGCGTAAAGCTAAAAAATGCTTAATTCACTGCGCCACGGTAGGCTTTGTGTAATATAAATAGAAGAAAATTCATCTATACTTTTTCTTACTTATGTACTCAAATCTCTATTTACCAGATTTGCTATAATGAACCATATATTACCGGGCAATACAAATCAAATTCAAAAGTGTTAAATTTTTAGTTATTCTAGAGTTGTTATTTCTCATCAAAATTTTAGGCAGCAGTACAAGGGTGTAGGGCATCTACTATATTCATCTGGCGACAGCAGGGTAAGGTGACATATAAATAGCGCAACGAGCCAGCCGTGGCTTTCCGACCGATTAAATCCACACCCTACCCTCTACGCTTCAGGTACTGGATATTTTAAACAGTTACATGGTCACTTACTTTTTGAAGTCACTAAGAAAAATATAAAATGTATGGAAATAGTCTTTTAACTATAGTGACTCGGCCTTTCATTATCGACTTATTAAAAACTACACACGTTTTCTTGCACCTGATTTTAACCGACGACTGTAGTATGGCAAGATATTTAAGACATATTTCTATTATTATATATTATTGTATGCTTAAACATATTGTTATTTTATATCTCAAAATTGCAGGTGCATTATATATTAATCATCAATGTAAGATAAGATTTTTTTTAGAATATTTTAATTAATGACTTATTTTGATTTTTTTTTAAAAAAAAGATAGATACTAATTTCGAGAAGCATTATCAACAAGATTAAAACTGATTTTTTTTCTAAAAGATTGTATCACTCATTCCTAGCGTCTTCTTCAACTATGAGCGTATTTTATATAGGTATACCACAAGGTTTTTCATCATAGCAGGGTAGGAATCTAGTGTTAACAACACCAACACCAAAGCTAAGAAATGGAAATATAAACGTAAATAAATATTTCACTTCTACGAGTGGGGATCGAGCCCGCAACCGTCGCGTCACAGTCACAGTGTGCCGCTGCGCCACGACAGCCACAGAAACTTTATCTGATTTAATTAAAACGTATATAGTAAAAAATGTTAATTGTACTCTTTGAATATAATATATGAAATAAGGAACAATTGGTGTCAATAGTGCTAATTCGCTTAAATTTAGTTCGTAAATAGTGTCAATAGAGCGAATATTTCTTATTTAATAGTACGAGCAGTGCTACTTCCCCTAAACGTTGTGTATGGATACTGTCAATAGTGCGAGCTCCGGCGCCTGCGTGGCGCTGGCGTCTGCCGGGCGCCAGAGGACCGAGGATGCTGCCCGAGCGCCCCCAGCGCCCCCAGCGCCCCGAGCGCCCCCCGAGCGCCCCGAGCCTCCGAGTATTGTAAACAAGAGCTTTTTCGATTGGAGGTCGCTTAGCGCACGCGCGCTCTCTGCGTTACGTTTCTACTTGTAAGGACGTCGGGTCGGAATTGTTTTTTGTTATTTGTTATTATATATTTTGTTGTTTGAAATAATAATCTTTTATTTTAGCTAACCATATGTTTAAAATGATAAATAAAACTTATTTTTTATAATAAGTCGATTCCTTTTTCGACAAATTGTGTTTAATTGTTTATTTTTAAGATAAATGAGAATCATATGGCGATATCATTGGATATCCTTGTATTGTGGATAGATATATCGATCGCGCGGGACGGCGTGCACAGGTTGCGGCGGCGGCGGCGCGGGGGCGAGGGCGTGCGCGGGGGCGCGGAGGGCGCGGGAGCGCGCGGAGGGCGGGCGGGCGCGGGCGGCAGACGCGCCGCGATGGTGGGCCGCGACAGCCGCTCGGAGAGCGCGGCGCGCCCTTTGGCGCCGCGGCATGAGTAGCGCGCCCGCCCGGCCCGGCCCGCGCGCCCGCCATGGCGCAGGCCGCGCCCGCGCCCCAACGCACCCACTCCTTCGCCAAGAAGACCTTCCACAAGCCCACGTACTGCCACCACTGCTCGGACCTGCTGTGGGGGCTCATCGGGCAGGGCTACGTCTGCGAAGGTAGGCGCCGCGCATGCGCCCCGCGCGCACAGCACGACCAGCGTTATGCAACCCGCCCGGGCGTGTCCCCAACAACCTCCGACCCTCTCCAGATCACAACCAGATCCAAGTTCCCAATTCCTGAAATTCAGAGTCATCGACCACTGACTGAGTCCACGATACTAGAGCGTATATCGTAACCCCAATGTTTCGAACTCGACCTTCACCTTAACTTTGAGAAGAACCTGCGTGCTTCTTTTATTTCCGAAAACCTCAAAATCATCACCTTTTCCTATTCTAACTTAACCCTAGTCATGTCTCACATTAAGTTCCGATCCAAGGTATAAAGCGGGAAAGGCAAAGGCAAAGATTTAATATCAGCTGAAAAAGAATCGTGACGGCGAAACGAGTGAACGTTCATATCGATCGATCTGTTTTGTATGAGGTTTTTTCCTAACGGCGCGGGGCGGGGCGCGTCCCCTCCCGGCCCCAGCCTGGTGATTTCGACCTGCTAGATAAGCCTACCGACTGGTAAGTGGCCATCCCTGTTCGGGCCAGGATGCTCGACCTCCATATACTTAGTAGGTAGTACAGAGTAGGGTAGGGGCGTAGTAATAGATGTCCTGAAACTACGAGAGTATGCGCGGGCACCCTTTTGTCCCTTAGGATTGCAACCGTGGAACCTTATAACTTATTCAATATTTATTGCCAAATGTATAAACGTTGTAAAAGTAATTTACTTTGCTCGTAATATACATAATAATTGTGAAAAATCCCTTAAACATACTTCAGGTTATTCTACTTTCTCTAAACTTTATATGATAAGACTAAAACATTTTTTAAGTATTCTATGAATTGTAGTAAAAAAGCTGGCTTTGGCTGCCATTAAAAATTCCATTTCTATATATCGACATTACCGTACATATTCGATGAATTCGATCTTTTACTTATGAAGTGTATTTTTTATCAGAATAAATGACTAAACCAGAGTTCCATTAAGAAACCCTAGCTTTTCTACTCTCTTAATTTAGAGAAAGTTAAAAATGATTCCCCCTTTTTTATCCACTTTACAATACCTCTCATATCATATCTTTTTTATCCACTTTACAATACCTCTCATGTCATAACATAGACAAGTTTTCCTCGAATTGCATTGTTTTAGTTGAAGTAATATTAAAGGAAGGTATAGAGGTTACTACCGAACGAGTGGTACTATGGCGTCGGCTAACTATCCTACTCTATTGATTACTCCACTTTGGGAGAAAAACGACGCGTCTAAGATGCTTATACAAGAGTAGCCTAGTAGCGGGGACTATGAGACATACCGTGGTGTTAATTTTACTATAGTTTGAATATATTGAAATATTTTAGAGAGTTTGTATTGTTTTTTATGACAGCTTTTAAAAGAATAATAATTATTTGGTTATAATTCAAGAGTTCTGAATTTTAATACGACTCTATGTTTAATAATCCTACCCAGCGGCGGACTAGGGGGGGAGAGGGGGGCCGGTCCATCCAAATGGTGTAAATTCCCTTCATCAAATACGTTTTTTCCAAGGCTTGTTGAAAAAACTCATAGTATCTACTTAAAAGGAAGTTTGAGGTTCGAGGGGGCCCCCAATAAACAAATAAACAAATAAGTACAAGGATTAGTGCAGCCTGTACCGGTAGTTTACATTATATTAAATAAAATTACTTTTATTTTTCTAATGTAAATCATTTAGTTTGCATGTGGTTCCAGTTTCGTAATTTTTTACTTCAAGTTCCTAGGGCTTCCACACCGACGTCATTTTATAAAAGTTTGCGTACTCACTAACCTGAAATTGGGGCCCTTCCAGAAGTAGCGCAAAATAAAGATACATCTGCGTCTGGGAGGATGATTGAGCCATCAGATTTGGGTTTTTATAAGGGGTCTTAAAATAGTCCATAAATAATATATGTAAAATTATAGCGTACTTTTTTAAAGTGGTTTTGGAAGTCAAATGGCAGTTGCTCCATTTAAAAGCCACCATCCGCCGCTAATATGGAACGCAACAACGTGTCAAGTACGAACACTGTTTAAAACGCTAGCACCCAGACAGAAACTCCGCTTTGCAACGTGGAATATTGGCTCTCCAACCAGACGTTGCAGAGAACTCGCAGATATACTTATAAGACTTCTGGTCCACTGTGCTTTCCTTCAGGAAGCTTGCTGGAAAGGCCATAAGTCCCGTAATAACGGACAGGGTTACCGGCTTATATACACAGGATCACCCTCAGGTGAAGACGGTGTGGCAGTAGTTTAGCTTATAGTTTTCTAAGGAGCTTCAGAACTGGCTTCTTGAAGCTGATGGTATAAGGGTGCTGATGCGCCGCAGGCCGGCTGTAGCGTGTCCAAAAAAGAGTCATTCTGAAAGCAGAATGAAGAGGTTCTACTTGTTATACCGTCTACCGAAATGGGCGTTTTTTGTTGGGAAAGACTTAAACGGTTACGGGCAGTAAAGCTGCTGAGCCGTATGAACGTGTTTACGGGGGTTTTAGATACGGTCTTCGTAATACAGAGGGAGAAAATATTCTGAGAACCTATATTGCGTCTGATCTGGCCGTCGCGAATACGTTCTTCCAAAAGAATCCTCAGCACCTTATTACGTATAAATTGGGTCGCATTATGTCATATGGGCAGAGTAACTAACTGTAAAGAAATTCCAGGCGAAAGCCAGTGGACCCAACATCGTCTTCTTCTGGACTTTAACGTCACCCCAAAGAAAAAAGTAGCCGAGAAACGTAAGCCTCGGATCAAGTGATGGTAGCCGAATGGACCGATGCCGACTGACTTCCTAGCAGAGGTGACGGCTGATATACAAGAGTATACCTATTATTTTATACGGCAGTGAATGCTGGCCAGCACTATCTCGGTACATTCAGGAGCTTCACGTCCCGGAAATGAAGATTCTAAGGTGGATGTACAGCGTAACACGGTATGACCGCAATCGTAAGGTAACACATTTATTCGAGGAAGTCTTGGAGTCCGTGACGTCGCGGATAAACTCCAAAAGCATCGCCTGAGATGGTTTGACCACTTATCTTATCGAACGCCGAAGGAAGCGCTGGTTGGATGTTGTGATGCAGGACATGAGAGCCAATGGACTCAGCACCGAGGCACTTAAGACCGTGCAAAATAGAGTAGGTTGAGTAGGAAGGCAGACCCTGAAAATAGCCGGTATTAATGCCAGGAATAAGAAGAAGTATAGCGTATTTTGTCCCAATTTTAAACAATCTTTAGGACGTCTGGCAAGAGAAAAGCCTACGTAAAGGGTTTGGTTATAATAATTTTATTTTTACATCTTTCTCAAAAATATATTTAAATACGAGCCTTTTTTACTTTAACGTAGGTGAGCGTGTACCTTAAATTGACGCTATCTTTGAAAGGGTCTCACTTTCAAGTTAGAAAGTACGCATACACTCTTACCTACTTTTTAATCTTCAAAATTTTAGCTTAACTAAAACGATCTCAATACGTCATCATCTCAGTCTATTTTATTTTATACGCGGAACTAATATTACTATAGCGTGTGAATTAGCTCATGATGATAAATTATTATCTATATTGGAACTAAGCTTATGATGGAAGCTTCAGATGACGCTCTAGCTGTAGTATTAGATAATCTGGTAAAAATGTACAATGAATTTGAGAATGATCAGGTTTTACATCAGATGATCTGCCTCCACCTGTACCTATCTATCAAATGGTTGTAATAGAGAGTACTCGTACCATTCTTATTTTGGTTTTGATACAAATTCCTCTTTTCTTCCATACCTTATTTAGACAGGTCATAGCTTCTTTTGTTATCCCAATTCGTATTTTTATCTCGAGGACACGAGGATTTTTTTTGCTAATTTCTACTACATGTACTTTTGATATTTAGTACTTTATTTTTTTATGTTTATGCAAGTTTAACTCAAACATGAATTACAAGATGTAAACTAAATAAGCATACACACTACAAATTAGTGTACATGAAAAAAAAATGTGACACCGCCCCGGGCCTCCGACGGGGTTAGTCCACCCTTGCTCCTACCGAAATAATACTGTATTTACTAAAAGAGCGTTTTAATAAAAGCTTTTTCTAAAAATGATTTTTTGCTTTTAATTTATTTTTTACTTTTTAGTTACCACTGGCTAGGTTTCCGACACTAGATGTCACATTATTTTTTTAATTATTCTCGGCAAGCCCTTTCATGTGATACCCGTATTGCAGATGTGCATAAATAATAACTATTCCGCCATCCTAGATGTTCCGCCATATTAGATTTAGAAAAATGTCACTTTTGTCGAGTTACTCTCGACGAGCCCTTTCAATAGATATCCATATTGCAGAAATGCACAAATAATAACTATTCTGTCATCTGGGATGGTCCCCCATATTGGAATTAGAATGACGTCACATCATTTTCCAAGTTACTCTCAAGAAGCCCTTTCATTTGATACCCATATTATAGAAGTTCATGAAATATAACTATTCCGCCACCTTGGATGGTCCGCCATATTGTATATAGAATGAAGTCACTAACCTTATCGTGCATTGTCATCCAGGCAGATGATAGCACGGTGGACGCTGTTTACTCCGGCCGCGCAAGTCTCTCTCGAGAAAACGCTGAACCGAAATAAACTTGTGTCTTCTGTTGAGGCATCCATCGAGAATGTATCTTCATGGGGTAAAAAGAACCTGGTCCAATTTAACCCCTTGAAGACACAAGTTTGCGCGTTAACCACAAAAAAATCCCCATTTATCTTATCGCCAGTCTTTCAGAACACTCCCCTTTCAGCTGCGCCCAGTATCAGCATATTGGTCCTTAATGTTTCGAGTGACTGCCAGTATCGCAATCATCTGGAAAGCAAGGCCAAGTTGGCCTCGAAGAAACTGGGGGTAATCAATAGAGCAAGACGGTACTTGACGCCAAAACACCGATTGGCCCTATATAGGGCCCAGGTTCGGCCACACATGGAGTACTGTTCTCATCTCTGGGCTGGTGCACCCCAGTATCAGCTTGACCCATTTGATCGCATACAACGTAGAGCTGTTCGAATCATTAAGGACCCAGTAAGCTGTGAAAAGCTCGACACTTTGCCTCTGCGTAGAGACGTCTCCTCGCTGTGCGTTCTCTATCGCATTTATCATGGTGAGTGTTCTGAAGAACTGTTTGACCTGTTACTTGCCGCCGAATTTTCTAACCGCACAGCACGCCACTAACTTAAATATCATACACACCAAATGGATACGTGGCACTCCACTACTGTGCGGTTTCGTAGAAATTTCCTTCCAGGCGCCACCGAACTGTGGAACGGGCTACCCGCGGCAGTGTTTCCAGGTCGGTACGATATGGGTACCTTCAAAAAGCACGTCTATCTCCACCTCAAAGGCCGGCAACGCACCTGTAGCTCCTCTGGTGTTGTACGGGGTCGTGGGCGACGGTGATCACCATCAGGTGACCCGAACGCTCGTTTGCCTTGTCCTTTTACCATAAAACAAAAAAAAAACCAGACGTGTATACAAAATTTCAGCTCAATCGTACGAACATACCTTTCATTATATGAAAGCACAAATGATGTCACATTATTTTTCTAATTGTTCTTGACAAGATCTTTCATTTGATACCCATATTGCAGAAGTGCATAAATAATAACTATTTCGCCATCTTATATGTTCCGCCATATTGGATTTAGAATAACGTCACATTATTTTTCGAGTTACGGTCAACGACCCATTTCATTTAATATCTATATTCTAGAAGTAGACTGAATAGATACTCGGCTATATTCGATATCCTCCTTATGGGATTTAGAATGACATCACACATTTTATCGTACATTGTCATCCAAACTAAACGTGTATACAAAATTTCAGCTCAATCGGTTGAAGATATCTTCATTCAATACTTCAAAATTGGGCTCAAAGATTTCACCCGAACCCACATACATACATTGCAAGTGAAATAAAAGCTTTTAAAAAATATGTGCAGGACATTATTTCGATGAATTTTTAAAACGATATTTTCTACTTATTTACAGGCTTTTAATCATTTTCGCATACTTTCTGTAAGTTGTAATAATTCTACAAATAATGGAACTTTTCATTAAATATTTTCGGAATTATCCCAAACTGTTTTTAGCTAAAAATAATTGTCAAATAAAAAAAGTCACTCCCCAAACAACTCACAAAAACAATCCCTTTTAAAATTACTCAGAAATTATGATCCTGAGAAACAATGAACGAAGTATTCCAACAATTTTTATAGATAATTTTATAATCTATAATTTTGTTCTACTTATTTTTTTTATATTACGGTAATTGAAATATTAAACACCTAACTTTGACCGAAGCGCCAACCAAACCAACGCACGAAGTCAAAAGATAGCCTTCACCAAAAAAGCGTCTGGTCCATATCTTTATATGTATAATCTTTATGTTTCCCTTTCTTAGTTCACTTTTTCCCATTCTATAATCACTCTACCTACTTTTCAGCCATCGCACATATTTTGGTTAGAGTAGTAATAAGCTACTATAGTAGTAAGCTAGTGGGAATTTAGGAATATTTGCAATTTCTAATTCCTTAGAAATTGCATCGAATCTTCCGATTCGAACCAGAAAAACCGTATGTTATTGTGTGTATAAAACAACATTTCATTGGACAAAAATGGCGTTTGTAGCAGTATGAATTTTGTAGATAATTTAAAATAGCACTTATTTCAAATGACTTATTAAGACTAATACTTTACATTTAATGTAAAAATAGAAATAATAGATTAAAAGAGGCTGATATGTTGGGGCACAAGGGTATGGGTGGGGTAACGCGACGACTGTGGGTTCGATTCCGACTCGAATGAATTATTATTTATAATTTTCATTACTTCGCTCTGGCACCATGGCAAAAGCCCGGTTATGAATTCCACCACTTAATACGCAATACCTCGAAAGATTCAGCGAAAAGTGGGGAACGGAGTGTCTTAACACTATGTTTCCTCTATCTATAACGGAAAGCTGCGTTCGGCGTTCGAGATACAGCGTGAAGCTGAACAAAAATCCATAAAAGTATCGGTTTTACTCTAGTCGTCGCCTACAATTTTATTTGTACGGACTTTTAAAACAATGCTGTTTTTTGCCTATTCCCTCTCTGTAAGAATTGAGAGAAATCCTCTATTATTGTAGGGACATCTCCTTAACCTACGTTACCTCAAACATTGCATTATAAAATCATATCTTAAAACTACAGAAAAAATTACACATACATTTAATAAAAAAAAACAAATAAATACCTATCTTGCTACAAAAGCTTACTATGCTTATTTAATGCCACTAAATAGAACTTCCTTTTCGAGATAACATGCACACCGCGCCACCGGCGTCCCACACTCGTCACCAACAACAATATGGACACGTCACAGCGCGAGAGACAATGCCGTCCACAACTGGGACAGATACTCGTGTGGGCGCCGCTCTATACAAACGTTTTCATTCTATCACTCTACCCTTACCTGCAATTAGATATTTATAATAAATAATGTTGATAGTGTATAGAGAAGAAAATACGAATATTTCATTATTTTTTTATGTAGTTCTTTCTTTTATTTGAGAAGGGTCATCACCACCTTTGCTTTAGCTTCGCGCTTTATCCCGCATGCAGTAACTTATTACGATTTCGATACATTGAGTGTTAAGTGGGGGGTACTTAACGCTGAGCTTTCACGTGTCAGAGCGGTTACACTAAAATAAAATCCTCCTCTTCTCTCCAATCTTATAGCATAAGTAACAAAGGCAAGTGCGAGTCTGACTTGCCCAAAGAGGGTCCCGATTTCAGAATTCTAAATCAAACGGAAGTATATATAAACGATACTAGCTGCCCGCCCGCGGTTTCGCCTGCGTGAACTACGTTATAAATTTCTGTCTCCATGAGTACATACGTCCTATAAGTGACTCACGTCCATGCAAAATTTGAGACTTCTAGCATTTGTAGTAACGAAGTTTCATACAAACTTTCAACCCCAAAAGCAACCCCTTAGAAGTCGAATATTGTAAGNTATATATATATATATATATATATATACGAATATTGTTTTTGTGTCTCATAAGGTTGAGTCGGCGCGCGCCATGTATACGTTAAGCAAACTTATTTTGCTTTACAACAAACTTTGCAAATCGTTGCTTAGCAACGTCGGTTGTTATAAAGATTGCGGAATAATATGCATGTCAAATTAATAAGTATTATAATCTATTGGTATATATCGAAAATATTACAAATATGAGAAAAAAAGTAGCCTATATTCATCCCGAGGCCCTCAAAGTATCTCTATATGAGTATTTTATCACAATTAAATTAGCGGTTTGGCCCTGATTGCGTAAAAGACAGACAGACAGAGTTACTTTCGAATTTATAATATAGGTATAGATATATGTATATATATATATGTATATAATCTTACAATATATATATATATATATAAACGGCCATATATTTTTTAAAGTAAATGTAGAAATGGGTTTTTTCAGGAAATCACGTCCCATTTTTCCTTTAAATGTACAGAACCCTAATAAGAGATGGATCCAACAGTGTTTTATTTAAATTAATTACACTAATATACCAAATATAGAACATTATTTATTTATTTACCCATAAATTATTACACTTCAATTCCTAAGGGCTTATTAAACTAGGAGTCTTTTTCATTAGATACAAATAACTTCATATAAAAATATATATTTACTCGTTGCTTTATGCTATAATTTGTCAAAGTGTATACAAAAATAGATTACTCATATGTAATTATTTGTATGAGTTCGTACTATTTATGGACGTAACATGCCGCTAGGGAAATTACATTAGTTTTTTAATATGTTTAGTAATTTTAATATGTTTTACCTCAATCGAGGTTAAGTTAGTTTAGTTTTAAGTGCAGTGGTAATCTGTTACCACGCATTGGCTGTAACTTCATATCTCAATCGGCAACGTATTTAAAAAGTAATAAAATATTTATTATAATTAAGTATTTAAATATTTTATAAAAATAGTTAGCCAGTCATAACGCAGGGGCACAAACGTGCAAGTAAAACGGGGCAGGTGTTGGGTTCGATTTCCACTCGAGGAATTGAAATATTGAATATTTTCATATCCTCGCTCTGGTAACGAAGTAAAGCTCGGCGTTCAGTTAGAAATGAGGATCAAATTGTCTTAATGGAAATGAAGCGTCTCAACATTAGGTTCCCAGGTTCTTTCTGGTTACCTTGCTATGTACGGGATACAGCATGAAACTAAAAGTCAAGCTAAAAAAAATAGGTTACATTTATTTTAGCCAATGAAGTAACTATATATAATATATACATTTTAATTAGAAGAAGAGACAAGAGCAGTATTTCTCCGTTCACTTATGAATATCATAATTATTTTGCTTTCATCATTCCTTAAGCCAATCTTATCAACGCAAACAATAACCTATTTGGGAAAAATAATCTATATCTATTAACATTTCTTTTAAATGTCTTAACAACCAAAAGTACCACAAATGTTCCACCACAAATCCTCGCGACATTTCCCCAACGAAATACACTTGAATCCCAAAAACGATAATTTGTTGTGACATCTAAGTATTCTATATTTAGTAGAGCTTGCATACAACTTGGTGCCGGGACCCGCCCGGCGTATGTAGGGCATGCCTGACGTCATCGGGCTGACCCAGTTCCTGCGCCATTGAGATACGCGCGTCAATGGTGTCCCTCGAGCCCCACGTGCCCCCCGAGCCCCCGACTTCACTCTGACCTCGGGGCACACGTGGAGGTGTGTCAAAATTATTTTTATTTACCCATCATCACAGCTATTTTGCCCTAAAAGAATGTTTGAAGATTTGCCTCGTAAAACTATTCAAAATGCCAATTTTAGAATGGTTCTTTATGAAAATCTACCAATTATATGTTTATAGTATTACTATTATTGTTTTATAAGTGACGAATGAAAATAAACATAAGAAAAGTAACAAAAATATCATATCAATTAATATGACGTTATCATGATCTTAGTTGTATTACAATCATTGAAAAAACAGAATAAAAAATTCTTTCATAAATATTATTTATAAACGCTGTGTGGAGCGTGTCGATTGACACAAAAACGTATTGTTTTAAAGCATTGTTACAAAGCACCTGTGTTAACAGTCTCCTTGCAGCAAAGCTGGCGGGCAGTTAAAGTTCGGTTCAAAAGGTATTGTGTCAGAGTTGGAGCCATTCGAGGCACAATGGCCGGTTGTTCTTGCAAGTGGCCGGCACAAAGGCGGTGGGACGCGCGACGTCGCGATGCAACTCGACAGCGCCAGAGCAAAGTTGAAAGTTTGCATTATGAACGACTCCTCACTCACTCCCCGTAATGATAGCGACTCAATATCACACTGTTAATTACATGCGACCTGGATTTTTTAACGAGCCCCCTTTAGGGTGTATGGATGTATGAACGTTTGTACAGTTTTGTTTTTATAGTGTTTGAGATATGAAGGGTTAGCCGAGTTATTTGTTTTTATTCTAACGTAATGTTTTATTCATTTGTTTATTTACATCTACGTCCTGGTTATTTATTTGATTTAAAAAATATTCAAATTAAAAGAAATATCAATAAACATTTGATAGCAGCGGGAATTTGCACCAGCAACTTCATTCGACTGATCAGACAGAACTGACAGAACCTTGTCTGGCCTTAAATGGATTTTACAGAGGCTCTACATCATACTTTAATTTTTTGAAAAGGATCATGTCACCAACTCTTCCAAAGGCACTAAATCGGGACCTCTCATAATTATACTTATATCTCAACACATAAAACACATAAAAACATAGAGATATGGATAGATTGATATGTCTGTCGAATATTTTCACATGATTCTGACTTTAAATATAGGTCAATACTTACAATGCATCTATTTATAACAAAAAGCTAAAATAACATCTAGTATTCCTGTACGCACTGACGGAAATAACTTACGCGTATTCTAGTTCGGCGTAAGATTGACTCGCCCGCCTTCCTCTCGATTATTAGTTTTGTGTGGACTAAAAATGTTTCTTTCGTATGGTGGTGATATGAGTAATATTTTATATTACTTTAAAATTTTCTTGTATTCCGCACAAAGATAAGTAGGCGGAGAGAAATTAAGTGTTAAGACATTCCGTCTCCATTAAATATTAAGAAACGAACCCACAGCTGGCGTGTTTACAGTCGCACGCTTGTGCCCTTGCAACACGACGTCCTCTACACATTGATTATTAGGCGCATTATAGTAATATTTTATTTTTAAAAGCAGTATGTTCTGTCTCAGAGTATGAAAATACTAATAAATAGAAAACCGGCTTCAATCAGTAAACTAAGAATCATCAAAATCAATTTACCCAGTTTGAAGTAACAAACATAAAAAATATTACATTTCTTACAGAAGTCGGTTAAAAATACAGTCGAATTTATACCTCCTTTTACAGATGTCGGCTAAAAACTGCTTAGATATATTTTTTTAATAAGAGATTTTATGCATATTTCACACATTTACACAGATTTCTTTCTTGGAGGTTATTGTAAATAGAAATCGTATATAGTTATCTTATACTCGTATAGTTATATACTTCTTTATTATCATAAATTTAGAATGTATGTATTTGCTATTATTAATTTATCTAATATTTAATTACAATCTTTAGATGTATCTGTAGCTATTTATGTATTGGAATCATTATGTGTCTTCTTTATTATTATTATAATTTTTAATTTCTTATTTATTTTTCTCTTTGTTTTAAAACTGCACTGTAATCTCTTCCCGCTGTTGGACAGTCATATCCACCTCCTTTGGTTGGCTGGAAGAGATTTCTTTTAGAAATAAGCCCACCATTGTTAACGAATTTTTCAATTTTGTTTTACTTTTATGTAATTTTTAAGTGCAATAAAGTATATATATACTTTATGTATGAATTTATATGAATCATTTTTTATAATATAGGTTAAACTACGCCGTAGCACATTGTAGACCTTAAGGTAGTAAGGTCCACATAAACCTGATGTAGCTTATACGTAGCATCGGCATAGCATCACTATATACAGATTTAATTATATTTATAGAATACTAAATCATCGTTGAAATTAACACTTTTTTAAAATAATTAGGTACTAAGGATTTTAGAACAATAGATTTTAATTCACCATCATATCTTTTTTCGCTTCAATATCGATATTTATTAAAATAGTTGTTAATACACTGCGATTTACCAATTTCGTTCCTTTTAGAAAACATTCCGGTGGCGGTACCCAACGTTATTTGTTGTTTTACCTGACGAAGATACTAAAATATTATGTTTGCCCAACATTTCTGAAAATTAAACTTAAAATTAGCTCACAATTATTATTCAAATTCAACTAAAAGCAAAAAAAGAGTAACATGAATTTTTTTTATTAAAAAAGGAGTTGGATTTTCCTTACTTAATGTGATGTGATGTCATTTAGCGTGTACAATCATACAAAAAGCCACGACCAGTTGCATCTCGATAGTAGCGGCGCTACTTACGCAACGTCCCTAACTGTGTCACCCCTAACGCCAGCTGGCGTATGCGCGCTCTACGGTACCTTTCAAATGTATATCATTCATTATTAAATTCAAAAATGTCAGCTGTGGCGCAGAGACAGAAGCGTGTGAATGTAAATGCGATAGGTTGTAGGTTCTATGCCCACTCGAGTATATAGAAGTATGTATTTTTTGTTTTCTTCCCTCTGGTGTCGAAGCAAAGCGTTTAAGTTCCACCACTCAACACGCAATGTCTCCAGAATTTGGCGAAAAATGGGTAACGGGGCGTCTTAAGATTAGGTTCCCTCTGCCTACCATGTCACATGCGGGAAACAGCGTTAACCTGATTTATATTTATATAATAACAGAACACTGATACTCATATATTATATATGTAACGAACAATATTTTAAATGCAATTCAATTATGCCCGGCTGACCTAGTTCCCGTCGTACCTACACATCCAGTATCCTTAATTGGACTAATAACTACAAAGCTCACCCGTACGTTTCCATGTAACTGTGTATTTCAGATTTAAACTATGGTTAGAGCTTACTGCTATTACCTTGAAATCGTACACCGAATGTGTTTTAGAATTTAAATAATATTCTTATTTATAACTAGTGGACGCGCGCAGCTTCGCATGCGTATTTTGGGATGAATTCTAATAAACCATGAAAGATGTGTTCAATGGAATATTTTTAAAAGTCTCAATTTCAAAATCGTTGGCGACTTAGAGACTTTTCCATACAAACTTTCAACCCCTTGTTTGCACCCTTAGGAAGTGAATTAAAATAAACCACGAAACATGTGTTCAGTGAAATATTTTAAGTATATATATTATTGTAAGTATATATTAGACGGTTATTGGTAAATAATCAAATTGTTTTTTAACTTCTTGTTGTCTTCCACATTTTGCCCTAACATAGAGACAGCCTTTAAATTGTAAACACTCGTTTATTCATTTTGCAACTCTTTTTTATATTAAAAATGAATTCAGCCACTCGTAGGGTCGCATAAAATGACTGTTCGGGGCTCGATTTCGGCTCGAAATGAAATATTTTAACACCAGGTTCCCACTACCTACCCTACTGTGTGCGGGATATAGCGTGACGCTACAAAAATTGCAAAGTGAGCAGCATATTATAATGTTTGTAATCTATATTAGTACCAGCAGTTTATGGTGCTGGACGCAGGTGTCCCCTAGTTCCGGGTCAGCACTTTGATGTTTCATACGTAAACATTTATCGATACGAAAGAAGCAGATGATAATTATAGAATACTCCAGTTTTTATTTGCTTATAACCCTAGACCTGTTACCTTCAAGTCTATTTCCATTCGTTTCTAATTTATAACAGTACTTTTCGAATTTAAAACAGATAAACTTAAATAGGTATAATGAAAGTTTGTTGTAATAAGTGTTTATTTTCTTTGAAGAATAAATTTGTAATGTTTTAATTGTTAATTAAACTATTAATAATTTTCATCTTTATTTTTAAATGACTTTCAAAAAAAGGAAGAGGTTCTCAATTCGTCGGAATCTTTTTTTTTATGTACATATATATGTATGTTCATCGATTATTCGAAGACACCTGAACCGATTTGGATAATTCTTTTTTGTTTGAAAGGGAAAACTACCACAAGATAGAGTTCCATGGTGACCATGCTTTGTGGTGTGTTTGCTTTCGGAAAGCACGATTTAATGACGTGAAACTATTGACGAAAACTATAGATTGTCTACGTAGTTGTAACATCTACCGTAGCATTAAGTTCCGCCACTCAACACGCAATGCTTCCAGATTTGACGGAAAATGGGGGACGGAGTGTCTTAACACTAGATGTTCCCTGCTTACACTGCTGTGGCGGGATACAACGTCAAGCTGATTTTTAATTTTCAATTATGGGAGATTTCTACTTAAATAGTAGCTTTCAAAATAATCCCATCAGTTCAGTTTAACATAAGGTTAAGTTAATTTAGATTTCTTCATCATCGTCATAGTCATTAAGTTCCACACAATCTTCGAATGCAAATAAAACAAAGCAGATAAAATATTTATTGAATGAATGGAATTTATGGATTGATTGAATGAACGTGATGGTTTTATATTCGAAATCAAAACGGTTATTTAGAAATTGGGCTTTGTTATGTTGTTTTTTATTCGAAAAATTAATATAATAGTTCATTATTACAAAACACGATATATTCAATAGAACCTTAACGTGTAAGAGAACATTAACTCTAACTCATTTTCGATTGAGAAAAGTAGCATTTATAATATAAAATGTTCCTTAACGCAGATCAATTGTCACTCATGTGCACCAGCTACGACCAACTGCTTTATTTCCAAGCTCTCTTTGACAGTGAACAATAAAATGCTAAACATAAATTGCTGCTTTAGCCATAACACCGTTGGTAAAATCCAGTATTCACTTTGTATAAAAACAACTTACTTATTTTTTGTATTTTAGTGACCTATTAGATATTGAATTTGCATAAACTTGGTTTTGTATTACAAAAATTATAATGTAAAAAACAACGATAATATGATTATGTTATTTTATATATAGAATTCAAACTGCAAAACTAATATTTAACTCTTAATTTACAATATTTATGTGTAATACAAACTACTAATAAATATCACATATTAATTTGCGTTGAGCTGAAGTTGGGCAAAGCCCCCAAATGGAAAGAGCATCTCGCGGTTAAGTCAAACGCTCCCGCGGCCGGCGCGCCATTGGCTGCTCCGCGTGACGTCAATGCCGACCTCCCGCCTCCCCCCCCGCCGCGCTGCGCGCCCCGCCCGCGCCTCACCCGCGCCCGCCCTGAAGGCCGTCGAGGAAAAATATACACGTTTCCAACTAAACGACTTATTTTTTTTCGAAAAAACTCCTATGCCACTCGAAAGGCTATATATAAATGTGTCAAAAATATATTTCATCTGTGTTATTATTACACAGATTGTTATTAACTGTTTATAGAAAGCAATAAATTAATCTATTATTCTGTATTCTAAAAGTAGAACGGGTCACGGTTATGTTATTTTTAAAATAAACTCCGATTAAATATACACTGAAACGTAAAGTTTAAACATATGTAAGCTTTCACTATTCTTTCGCGCGTCTCGTCTTTTTGCAATAAAAGCTTAATTAAGTTGCTTATTGTAATAACAGCAGAAAAATTATTCTATATTAAATACACTATTTTTTGCTTATGATATCTGAACCTAAAATTTACTATTATCTAGTATATTTTTTAGGCCAGTCGTGGCGCAGTGGTATAAGCGTGCGAGTGAAACCTGAAAGATTGTAGGTTCAGTTCCCACTATTAAATAATAATTTTATTAATCAATGATGTAATATTTCCATCTCCTGACTCTGGCAACGAGATACAGCTCAGCGTTGAGTATCGCCACGCAATGCCTCCACAATTCGGTGGGAAACGAGTGGTGCCTGTTAACACTAGGTTCGTAGGATCTTGCTGTGAGAGTAATATAGTACAATACACATACTTACTTTGTTTACATATTCTCAAAGGTATTAGAAAACACATAGGATACTTTTTTATTTAATTTATTATTTTATGGCCATAAAACAAAAATTAGTTTCAAAGACCCAGGCCACGTCTGAATCTCTAGTTATATAAAAAGTGAACCATTGTGAATAATACACTACGGAACCTAAATGTTGGCTCAACGTAGTAATAGTTAAATATTTTCGTTGCAATTACAAATGCGCTAATTAAAACGTTGTTACCGCTTCCTATCGGAATTGGGTCAACAGTTGATTAATGGCGTTTTTTTAATTTTTTTATATAAACACTATTTATAGGCAGGGTGCCTATAAATAGTGTTTATATAAAAAAAATTGTGTAAACTGTTTATATAAAAAAAATTGTGTCGTCCAAATTTTATAATTAATATTCATATTTTGCTGTTTTATTAGTATAGATTAAAGAAATTCACATGACCCATTTGTTACAATTGCAGTTATCTGCAATTTTGATGTGTTGAACTTAAACTCTAGATGAAATCTTTTTTTTGGTTCTTGTACTAAGTACCTAAATAATTCCTAAAATAGATTTTTGGTGGTTTATATTTTTTAATTTATCAACTTATGTTGACACTTACAGCATAACCTAAAGAGGTCAATTAAAGCTTGGCTGACACGACATATTTATATATGTAGAGCGGTATAGATATATACTAATCGGACTCATCTCAGATACTACTGGTTCAAACTGCAACAAGTTGTTTTAAAGGAAAGTCTATCATCGGAGAATACACTATACGCTGTTGAGCTATACGCTACATTACTGTACCTTCCCACAGAGTTATATCGGACTTAGAATATGCTGTATCATAGTCCTACATAAATCTTAATTATTTCCATTCGGACCACAGCCGAAGCCGCCGCTGAATGCTAGTGTTTATTATAGTATCGTTAGTAGTTTGCTTTGCGTACGACAAATCAACAAAAAATGTTGTTATATTTCTATATTAATGAATTATAAATAGTAAAACAATACCACGTTTGAAGATGTTTCATAGAAAGTTAGTCATATTATAAAAATACATCGCCTATTAAAGGCAATGGCTAACGTACATGTGTTTTGATCTAAATATAGATCTTATTTGAGTAGTGTCTGATTCACATCCTTAAATATACTCATTCTACTTCCACAACGACTGGTGAGGAAGTTATTACAAATAAACTAACGTGATTTACTTCCGTGGAAGACAGCGCTGCGTTTGTCTCACAAGACTTGTATTGCTCACGTAGGTGCTTAAGTACCTGTATATGAGTATTAATATATGACATTTGTAGATGACCGTACTTGTCTTTCTTGTAAGGACTAATTTGTGATATAGCATAATCATTAGGGGAGAGTAAGATATACATAACATTCTTTTTATTATAAATTTATCTAAATGCGAACTGTAGCTTATATTTTTGGAAATAGCTCAGATGTATACTTTCGATTAAACAATAATTATCTTATGAAAGTTTCGTTCATCAAGTTCATCTGTTTAGTTTGACAATCGACGTTGGGACGCATGCAAGTCGCAGTAAGTTAGTTGATTCTAGAGACGAGTAGCAGACGCTCGGCGGGCGGCGCGTGCGCAGCGCCCCGCCCCGCCCGCCGTGCACCCCCGCGGCGCCCCGCGCGCCCCCCCACCAGTCCGCGCGCGTGTTTTGATTGTACCGCACGTGTTTGTGGACAACGTTTAGACACTAGAATCAGAAAAAACTCTGTCAACCGTGCCTCGGTATTGCGATACGTTGAGATACTTCGTCCAGTAGTAAATCAAAGTTGGCATCGCCCACCAACATTGAACTTCTCCATTCGGCTATTGCCCTCAAACTATTTCAATTTTAACTGTTTATTTTGGCAAAACGCGCGCCATCGTAAACCTTCGCTTTTGGCAACGCTCTTTATTCCGCAAACAAGGAAGTCTTCGACGGCCGCGGCGGTCGAGTGACCGATGGCAGTTTTTATTATTTTTAAAATGGCAACACGACACGTGGTACTGGTAGGTGGTGCCATTCGGGCTGCGACCGCGTTTATTCCGGCTCGGCCCCGCCCCGAGACTATTTAAAAATATAGTGACGTATTATCATATAACGATTGTTCCTTGATCCGTCCACCGATGCCCTTCCGCGTCGAGAGCCCATCACGACACGCGGAGACCAGAATAGCCTCCCTTTATGTTTACTGTTGTGACGCGAAACATATGCAAATGTGAAGTGGCGGCATGTTATGTTTTTAATAGATTTTCTTAGAAGGCGTAACGATGCCTTGTGATGCAATAGTAACGCATATGTCGAGTGTTCTATGCACTGCGCTGCGGAAAGGAGGCAGGATATTAACCTACCCGCAGAGAAGTGAGTTTCAATGAGTTTTCAGGAATACCCGCTTTATGCGCCTGCACCCTCTGAATGAAGGTCACCTAACTGAAAATTTTGAAAATTGGAGATATCAGTCTAGAATATTAGAAAAGGTTTTTGTAGATTTAACAAAAATACAAAATTTTGGAGTTAGATTACTTCATTCAAATGATGCGTTATGCTGAAAAAATAACTTGTCCGCTTCTTAATAAGTATTAGAATTTGCCGAAAAATGTTAATAATTATAGATTTAGTTAATTATCTTTACGCGTCTCGCACATATTGGAACTTAAGGTTACGAAGAACATGCGTCATTTTATACTTAACTTTGTTACACATACTATCCTACTAATATTATAAATGTGAAAATTTATAAGGATGGATGTGTGTTCCACTTTAACGCAAAAACTCTTCAAAGGATTTAGTTGAAACATTACAGTTATATACCTTATAGAACAGATATGGATGGATAAAAAGAGAAGCCGGCGAAGCCGCGTTTGGGTGGCAAGTTTTGAATAATTGTGTGCTGAAAAAAATGCACTATATTTTCCGACTTGGAATGAATTCAACTCACGACCATGTCACTTACGTTAAATCTTTCGGATATTCCTCCCAGCGACAAGAGTTTAAAATTCTGGTAATATTAATCTCAATTTCTCTTTCTTTCCTTCGAGATACTGCGATAAGAGTACTCAGCTCTATATTACCAGAGCGAATTATTCTATAGAATTAAATTAACAAACATCAACTTTCATTAGGCTCCTAGAAACATATTTCATTAGTAATATTGTTATTTTTTTTCGTATAAGTTTTGGGGTATAGTAATAAATTTTATACATCGAGGTACTGAATTAAAAGAAGGGAAAATAAACTTCACGTAGACAGGCCTTAGTTTAAATATAATGAAAAAAATGCATTTTATCAATAAAATTTACAAAAAACAATATTAATATACGAAAATGAATCCGAAAAAGGCATATATTTGTAACATCAACGATCAAAGCATAGCATAGTAGCATGTCTAATTCTCGTACATCATTAGATACATCTAGTCCGGGATGCGGGATGTGGGGTGCGGGATACGGGATGCGGGACGCGGGGTGCGGCATGCGGGACGCGTGATGCGGGCATGCGCGCCGCTATCGATCCCGCGAGATGAGTGTCTATGCCGACCAGAGACAACGTTTCTGATGCTATATTTTATTTATAATACTTAGAAATTTCTTCATTTTTGCTTAAATATTTATTTTGATTCAATGATACTTTCAATTATTTATAACAGATATGACTGGTTAAAGTTTTAAAATATACTAACGTAAGGTCATATTTGTCATTTGCTACTGCATTGGTCCTCTATCTTAACTAAATTTATGCTTCATAGTGACAATTAAATATAAATATATATCATCGGCACAAGGGTGTGACTGTATCACGAACGCCTCTAGAATTCGGCAGTTAGTGGGGAACGGAGTGTCTTAACACCAGACCCTTCCCTCTGTCTACCCTGCTGTGTGCGGATACACAAGGTACTGGGTAAATAGTAAAATAGGACAGTTAATATTTCCAATAATATTCCCAAAACATTAACTGTAGAAAAAAAATCTTTGGACTACGCAAAGCTGATACCACATAAAATATTATTACGACCGAACATCGAATCTGTTATCCTTGGCTTAGTTATCCGAATCACTGAGTCCATCCTAGCAAAAAATAGTAATAACTACTTGGAACGTTCATAACATTCCCATATGCCGTGTACGCTAAAACCCACCTGCCGGCTGCCGTCCACCGCCAAACTTGAACTTGGCTGCGGTCGCGTGCAGACCGCGCAATCAACGCTCTAGCACTTGACCGTAAATTACTGTCGCTGTTTCAATGGTTAAATCAACAAGTGCCTATCAATTTTTCAATTTTCCGTAAGCAATGTGAGGAATTTGATGTGCAGGCTTGGTTTAAAATAATTGTTATAAGTAAAGTAAATCGATCAAGATATGAAAACTCTCTAAAGAGGGTCTCCTAGGGTTTAAGTCATTCCGTTACTCACTTTCCGCCGTTCGGGGCTTTACGTGTTGAGTGGCAGAAGTAAACGCCGCGTTTTGCATTGTCACCAGAGCGAAAGAATCAAAATATTGAGAATCCACCCAAGTGAGAATCGATCACACAGCAGCCGCGTCAACTGTGACACGCTTCTGTAACTACACGCTAATCAACAATAAAAATAAACACCAATCTTTATTTTAGGAAATGTATAGAAATATAAATACATTTTTTTTTTAAAGTACTTATACTCTTTTTAACCGACTTCTGTAAGAAAAGGAGGTTATCAATTCGACTGTATTATTATTTTTTGCATAACATAAGAGGGTAGACAGTTGGAACCTGTTGTAAAATGCCACCTTCCTATCATTTTATATTATAATATAATTGAAATACAAAATATCTTACGTGAAATCGTATTTCCATAAAGTATCATATGTTTTAGATACGATGATTCAGTTTCACTGGAATTTTCCTTATAGCTTCATTTGACTCTGGTAGTGCTTTCGCCGAATAACCGGACATTTTAAATGTATTGACCGTAATAAAAACAAAATGTGTTTTTTAACTAGAATTATACCAAATTTTCCTCATGTTAAGATAGATTTCTATTTGATTACAAATAATAGCTACAAGTATTTTTTTATTTCTGTCCAAAATGTAACAGTGATGGTGACCAATTTTTATTTAACCAAATTGAAGCATAATAATTAGCTTATTAATTTTCGAAACCGAAAAAATATATGTATCTACATTATAGATAAAACGGAAAAAAATAGAGATAAGTAAGAAATATTCTATTCCTAAATGCGGTACACTAGTATGAGGTCCCAAAAGCTGATGCTGCGATTGCTCATTGCCTCCATGCCTCTTTTCTCGAAAAACATCAAACAGCAGAACTGAAAATATTTTTCACAATATTTTGATACTTTTTCGTTTAGAATCAAGGATATTTTTAAAGCTTTACTAACTTTATATGTATTATTTCAGTGTGCAACTTCATAGTGCACGAGCGATGCGTGGGGCAAGTGGTGACGCCATGCTGCGGGGTGGCGCCGAGCCTGATCAAG
This sequence comes from Heliconius nattereri, assembly GCA_013403645.1. Classification (NCBI taxonomy): domain Eukaryota; kingdom Metazoa; phylum Arthropoda; class Insecta; order Lepidoptera; family Nymphalidae; genus Heliconius; species Heliconius nattereri. The sequence goes on along the minus strand of JAAIXI010000222.1, from coordinate 1,180,153 downwards.
GTTTGTCAGAACCCAGATTGTATCTAAAAAACAAACAGATTCTTAGAATCCTTTATTTAGATAATCGTGATTTTTGTAATCCAAAAACATTAGATACTTGTAGGTGTAATATGTATGACTAAAAATGTTTTACTCAAATAGCAATAATAGTAAAAATTCATTATTCACCAACAGAATCCAGTGGCTCATTGCTGGTCAGAGCATACTTCCCACAAACGGAAGTTTTGCACGGTGTGTCGAAAGCGGCTTGACGAACTACCTTCCTTACATTGCATGAGTAAGTATCGAGTCATAGATTACCTAAATTATATTCTTTTATTAAATTATTAAATATTAAATCAATATATTGTTTTAACAGGATATCAATAACAGTGCAGAAATATCATGTAACCTTTTCGAATTTTGTTTTCTTAGCTATATTCTATCTGCTAGAACTACGCAACTTTGTAACACAACGGTTCATATATTGGTAGTATATAGGTAAAGAGTCTTTTGACATGTTTTAATAAAGTAGGCTCGGTTATTAGCTAGTGCTTGTTACCTAGATAAAATTATATTTTTTAGCGTAATTAACACAAGTTTGTTTATAGTATGCGAATACTACGTCCACGGAGAATGCGTGGACTTCGCGGCGGCGGACTGCAAGGAGAACGCGACGTACTGCGCGGGCAGCGAGCCGCGGCACGTGCATCACTGGCGCGAGGGGAATCTGCCCGCAAACTCCAAATGCTGCGCCTGCCGCCGCGCCTGCTGGTCGGGCGAGTGCCTCACCGGCTACCGCTGCGAGTGGTGCGGCAGCACGGTGAGCACGCTGCTGATGCTGTTTTGCCTTGTGCTTGAACTTAGCTTATACTAATTTATGGAATTGTAACAATTGTATAACGGCAGTGTCACGCCGGCTGCCGCGCCCTGGTCCCGGAGGAGTGCAACTTCGGCACGCTGCAGCCGATCTTCCTGCCGCCGTCGGCCGTGTCCATCCCGCGCACGGAAGTGCCCATGGAGGCCATCATCGGCGTGCACGTGCGGCCGCCGCCCTCGCGAGACTTCGGATGCCGTAAGTGTCCTCCACAGTCCTCCAGGAGTGGGCACGGCTCGGGCCCCGCACATGTGCCGGCGCGGGCACATCTGCGGGGCCGGAGTGTGAGCGCTGTGTTTGGGGCAGCGCGGCGGCGCGGCGGCTGGGCGCCGGCGCGGCTCGTGCTGCTGGCGCGGCGACTGCTGCCGGCCGCCTGCAGCCCGCACGGCGGCGCCTCCCCGCCCTACTCCAGAGGTACTTCCACTTCCGCTTTCTTCATGCTTTTTACTATGGAGGCGATAACGCTTATCCGAAGATTATTTTTAATGTTCTGTTTAAAATGATCTTCGACTATCGTGAGTGTCCAGCCGCTTTCATGCTTTACTTTCGCACACATACACATATAGAAAACATAATCACCGTCTTATTTTCTAGAACATTACCTTGTTTCGCGGTACTGTTAATAATAAATCTTAACAATTTTATTAATAATCATAAGTAAGCTTATTAACCTCTAACATTATCCCTTTATTCATCAATGAGTACTTTTAATTTATTGCTATGCCTCGACTCTCCTTGTTTGAAAAAAAACCGCTAATATTTCTTTTATATTATCAATAAGAATTTCTGTTCTTTTATATAGAAGAGCACTAGCATTTCCATCTTTCGATTCTTTCCCACTGACAGACTTTAAGGTCTTAGTTCCATATAAATTTCATATCTCGGATCGACTCCTGAAGGATACTCGTGATGCAGTATTCCACCGGTCTCAGGTAACATGCACAGGTACACAGTGTTGCTGATATTTATTTCAGTGTTGCCAGTCACCATACTAGATGGCCACACCTCAATGTGTTTTTAAGTCTCTATGCGCTGTCAAATATTTTTATTTAGTCTGTATTAACAGGTAATCTAACATAAAACCCAAAAAAAAATTCCAATATTTGAGCAATATCTTTTAAATTCTTTTGAAAATTATAAAATATTTCATAGTGCACAACGACTTGGAATGTTCGATACTTGATTTGCAGACAATATGTGTTTTGTTAGAAATTTATCATTTCAGGAATGATGTTTTAGATGAGATGCTATCAGTAGATTATATGTGAGAGATGTAACTTAGTTATAACAATTTATAACTAAATAGTTATAATAATTAACATGCCACACTAAATTCCATGTTAAAATTCTTTATAATGAATGTTTACTAAAAAGAGATGACTTAATTTTAGGCTAAATATATTTGACGTGTATAACATAAAAATAATAGCTTTAATATTTTAATTCTTAAGTAGTTTATTACCAAGACAACTTAAATTGATTTATCTATATTACGTACTCTAACATAAAGAAAAAATATATAAAAACATTTACAAATACTCGTATACCCAAATCCTTATTATATTAAAAAATCCTTATAAATGTTTAAGACAAAAATAGACTTCTGTAAAATCCCCAAATTAAAATTATAACGAATAGTCGCAAGGGTTTAGGGCATGTGCGATACGGGATGTATGTTGTGCAGCTCGCAGCGTGAGCGAGGAGTTCAGCTCGGGCTGCGAGGGCCGCTCGGGCTCCGGCGGCGGCTCCACCGGCGCGCCCGCCGACCAGGACCACCGACCCGACCACAAACAACATCGGGATAGGACACCAGATGATAGAGATGAAGGTAACCTATATCTAGAAACTCAGCATTAAACCAAAATCTACAATTGACCTTTATTTTGTTAACAGTTTATAAAGCGTAATAATTGCTTTTATATATATACATATGTACGTTATGCTATTCCAACCTGATAATTTGTGATTATAAAAAATAAATCAGCTTCACGTTGTATCCCGCACATAGCAGGTGTTAAGCCACTCCGTTCCCTGTGTTTATTGATCACTTCTATAAATAATAAGTCGAAAATAATAAAATATAAATTAAACATAAAATAATGGACTTTTTGAGTTGTGAAATCTATCTCAATAACCTTTTTGTTACACCAAAACAGAAGTAGTAAAAGTTTACGACGGTGAAGCGGCGTGGTCGCGTCGCCTCTACCGGCCCGTGGTAGTGGGTCGCAACTTCAGCGAGCGCGAGCTGGTGGGCGCGGCGCTGCGGGCGTTCCACGTGGCGCGGGAGCCCGACCAGTTCCAGCTCACGGACGCGCTCGCGGGGGACGAGCCCGCGGTGGAGGACCCCACACCGCTGGCGCGTGTCACACGCTTGCCCAATAAACGACCCGCACTGTTCTTGCGTTTCAAGTGAGTGACTTAAAAACCTTGCATCTTACTAATTATAATTATTGATCAGTTCAAAATAATTAATTAGAAATGAAAAATTTTGTCACTTTAAAATTTGGTGTAAATGGAAAACATTAAAACATTACAATATCTCAATTTTTCAATCAGAACCAGTCTTCTACTATAAATGTCTCGTTTTTTACCTAAATACAATAGCAAACTTCTATTCAGTGAAAAAATATTTGCATGTTGTATTTCTCTCATGACATTAATCAGTTGAAAATAAAAAATAAATAATTTAGACTTGATTCTCAATTAATATGATTAAAACAAATTACCAAAACAGCAATTGTAAAAATTGTTAACTCATTTCCCAACAGAGAGCCCGAAACAGGTGGTGGTGAGGTGCGGGTGTACGCGGGGAGGGTGGCGGGCGCGGGTGACGCCTTCGTGACGGTGAAGTGCGCGGGCGAGCACACCGTGGCCGACCTCATGCGGCTCGCTCTGGACAGCTTCGGCTTGGACTCCTCCAACGCTGCTGCGGACTATCGCTGTTCTGAGATACTCCTTGATCGTGGTGGTAAGTTGAATCTTCATTTAAAGTCTTTCAATCTTAGGAAAATCTTGTTTTCGTGTTAAATCTTTCAAACAGGCCAAACTCAAGAAATTATAATTTTATGCAATATTAGTCGCTTTAAGTACAAAAGTGATTTTTGTATATGAGGATTCTACTATTTTTGGTTTTAAAGAAACAAACAGTTGTTGTTCACTTTTGCTCTGTTGTAATTGTAGATAGAACTTTAGTCTTAACATCATAACGTCAAAATTATATCGTATAACGATCTTTTTGAAAAACCATAGGCAACTAACTCAATTTATAAATTTAACATAAAAAAGCGCCTGTCCTGATTGTTTCATCGGTTAAAAATGGAGATCTGTTCCATCCCTCTAGTATCAGAGCGAGTGTTGGAGGAGGACGAGCGTCCCTGGCGCATCCTGGTGCGGCTGGCGCGCGAGTCAGTGCGCCGCATGGAGCTGGCGCGCTTCTACCTGCAGCCGCGCCGCGACCCGCACGGGCCCACGCTCGCGCTGTTCGTCGCCTCCCTCCCCCCTGGACTGTCTGAGAGGAACTACGAGAATATTCTTGTGGAGTTCCTTGGTGCCGGTGAGTACATATGCTGTACGATCACCGAGTCGCGATTGCCATGAAGTAAGGCTTTCTTTAACTTTAGTGCATTCTTTACTCTGGAAGAAAATAGTTAAAGGTGAGAAAATTCCTAGATTCAAATCTGAGTAGCCATCTACAGCTAACTTCAACGCAGCCATGACTCTGACCGTAACATACAAGTACAGCTTGTACCTACTTCATTGATCAGTAACGAGTACCAACTTCATTCTTCTTTAATTTGTCATACATAACTATATAATTTATGTAGAGATCATGGAATTTCTCATAACAATCATGGATACGGTCAGATTTACTTTTATAAGTAGTAGAGTAGTCCCTAATGTATGTAAAGAAAACTATTTCTTCTTTCGACTCTTTACTCTGTATCTCGTACATAACAGGGTAGGCGGACGAAACTTGGGAACCTAATATTAAGAAGAGTCTGATCGCATTACGACTACTCCCATTTTCCCCCTAATTCTGGAGGAACTGCGTATTGAGTGGCCGCCTTCAGTACAAATCGAACTCACAGCATCTTAACGCTAGATATTCTGAGTATGAGTTCAGTCGCACATAAGTGCGCCCTGCGCCACAACTGGCCTCAGTTTTTTATAACATACATTATACATATGCTTAGAAAACAAATTCACATCGATCGGCCCGATCTACTACGAGTACGGGTCAATGGTGATCACGTACGAGGACGCGAGCAAGGCGGTGCGCGCCCTCTACGCCCTCCGAGAGGCCAAATATGAAGATAAGCATTTATTAGGTAAGTTCTATATAATTATTAAAATAGCACTTAAAAGTTAATAATATAATAACAATAATTTTAAGGTTATATAATAAATAAGGTTATATAATAAACAAATAATAATTTTAAAACAATTTTGAATAAATTTTGCTTTATTTCTAAGTTTTTAGTTTAGAAATAAAGCCGCAAAAGCAGTATTAATTGGATAGTATGTGACCGGGAAGTGAAATTAGTTATATTCAGAAATTAAGATTTATTAACACAGACATTATTGCAACATATAAAACTTATATTCCATAGAACGATCCCTTACATCCAAATATATTTTCAAACAAAATTAATAATAAAAAGATTTCCACCCAAACCTTTAAATATTACGAGTATATGGTTATGTAATGTTAATTTACAATCATCCTGTGCCAGTATTGCTGCTACCCAGCATAGAGCCGTCAATGGTGCCAGCGGGTATCAAACCGCTGTTAGTGTTCGTCAACGTGAAGTCCGGCGGCTGTCAGGGCCTCGAGCTGATCTCCTCCTTCCGCAAACTCCTCAACCCTTACCAGGTGTTCGATCTGGAGAACGGGGGACCTTTACCTGGGTGTGTATTACCTGTGATATATTCTTACATAAACATAATAAGTCAATAATAAAAAAAATAACTTATTTATTTATTTATGAACAAAATCTTATTTACTATCTCTCAACAGTAGAATTATTTAATTCTTACTGTATTTTTTAAATGGTTTCATAGAGCTCTTACAGCTTAGAAACTAAGATACGACTTCATCAATCACGAATCGTTTTACAAATTAAAGAAACACGCTTAAAAACTTATTTTTTCGTTAACTTTGTTCCTGGCAATGAACTTCACTCGGAAAGAAAATAAAAATCCTAAAATCAAACCTGCACAGTCTTCTTCTAATAACTTTAGGAGACCACGACTTGTGGATCGTACTCTACTAATAACTGAAGACAGTTAACTCTTCATATATATCACTTTGAAAGGATCATTTAAAGCGATCAGATTTCCAATCTTTCAATCAATAACCAACATTTTAACTAAAATAAGTGTAATACAAACTACCCAGGCTATACGTATTCCGGCACATCCCCAACTACAAGATCCTGGTGTGCGGTGGTGACGGCACCATCGGGTGGGTGCTGCAGTGCCTCGACAATGTGGGCCAGGATTCGCAGTGTTCCAACCCGCCCTGCGCCATCGTGCCGCTCGGGACTGGTGAGATACAATATTTTGGACAGTTTCTTTGTTTGTTGTTTTATCTATCTCTTTTATTATTTAATTATAAATAATATATTATATTTATATTTTATAAATAAATCTTATTTCTAAATTAATACATTTAATGAAATTTGACAAAAGACGGACGTTGAAACTGCCCGACTAGTCTACTTTAGCTATTTTCATAGTATTTTATCTTATGGAATGCTGCTATGAGGCAGTCCTTCAGATATCAAATCAATATTTATTCTCCAAAAAAGAGCCGTGAAATATAGTTATAATCTAAGAGCTCGAGATTCTCTGCGAGATGTTTTCAAAGATGCAGGTATTATTACAATTGCTTCCCAATTTGTATATTATAGCATTCTCTTTGTCCGACAAAATATACATTGTCATAGAAAAAATAGCGACAGTCATACGATAGGAACGAGAAATAAAGATAAGCTTGTTACTCTAAGTTTTCGCCTCCAAAAAGTTAATAAATCTTTTATGGATCTGAGTATACGTGTATATAATAAAATTCCGCAGTGTATTCTTAGTTAGCCACTACAAAAATTTATAATATCTGTAAAAAAATTCTAACAAGTAAAGCGTATTACACTGTTCAAGAATATTTAGAGGATAAGCAGGTATGGAATTAATGTCTATTGAATGGCAGGCAGGATAGCTGCCAGCTAATGTAATAGTAAAATATACAATTGACTTTAAAAAGAGCAACTGTTGAGTTTCTTGCCGGCTCTTCTCAGCAGAACTGCCTTCCGAACCGGTGGTAGCTTTTTGTTGACATGTACATTCGACGATTCAAAAGTGCTTTTATAGTTTATTTGAATAAAGAATACTTTGAATTTGAATTTGAATTTGTTTCAATATTAAAAGTTTTATTAGACACCTTTTCCGTTTCACAAGTATTAGGAGTATATAAAATTTTCTTTTAACTTCACAAAGGCAATTTGTATCTCCTGCATAATCCAATAATTACTACAAGTCAAGTTCAATTTTCTTCTCTAATTGAAAACTTTAATAGACCGTTGCTTTGTTGTTTTTGTATTTTTCTTAATTAACTTATTATTTTGTATGAAGTGAAATTTTCGGTCTCAGTAAATTGACTAATATAGGTTTATGAACGTTGGGTTACGACCAACATAAAGGCCTAGAAAAACTAACAATAATAAAGTATTAAAAAAATAATAACAAATGTATACCAGGCAACGACCTCGCCCGCGTGCTACGCTGGGGTTCAGGCTACACGGGGTGCGAGGACCCGCTGTCCCTACTGAGGGACGTCATCGACGCGGAGGAGATCCGCCTCGACCGGTGGACAGTGGTCTTCCATCCTGAAGATAAGCAGGACGAGCCTAAGGAGTTGTCCAAGCAGTTGCCAGGTAAGACTGATATATATTTAAGAAACGAGTTAAACATATCTTAATCAAAGAATTTGCTTTTAGTACATTATAAGTAATGTTTTTGATTTGGATTTCTAGAATTATTTAAACTATTCTATATAAAGTACAATACTTACACTTAATATTATGATTACGCAGGTTCCCAAAGTGAAGATAATTCTCAAATTCTGGTGATGAATAACTATTTCGGTATCGGCATCGACGCCGACCTCTGTCTTGACTTCCACAATGCTCGTGAGGAAAATCCTAATAAATTTAATAGCAGGTAATAATTAGCATACCTAGTGTAAAAGTGCATACCTTTTGTAGCTATTTATAATTATGTATACATATAATTTATAATATATTTTTGTGAATTTTCTATCCTATATCTTATAAAACAAAGTCGCTTTTCGTGTCTGTCTGGCGTTTCTAACTTTTCTTTTTCTAAACCACCCAACGGATTTTGATGCGGTTTTCACCATTAGGTCGAGTATTTTTCAAGAAAGGTTTATATGTAGTTTATTATTTGTACATTCTTATGTAAATTAACATAAATAAGATAAATGTGTATAAAGTCCTAACCGTTGAGACACTTTCGCGCATGCGCTGCTTTAATGGTAAGTACTAATAATGTACTGTAGTATTGTTCCTCTTAATAAGATCTACAAAAAAGTCAGCGACGGCATATTCGTATCTTTTAAGGATAACGTGTATTGATCATTTTTCTGTCTAAAAATAATAATTTCAATATATTTTTTATTGTGAGGGATATTTTTCCATACTGGTATTAATCCTTATCCTTTAAAATACTTTATTAATTTTCTACGTTAAACGAAGATAAAATTTGCTTTTTACACTATTTCGAAATTGCGAATAGTTTTACAGAAAAACGCATTTAATTGTTGACACATCACGCCGTTGACACNACTTTCGAATTTATAATATAGGTATGCATTGTCTTTGGGTATTTATTATTCATTGTATTAGTATATTCGGAGACAGCATTGCAGTTTCACCTTCACGCTGTATCCCGCACACAGAAGGGTAGGCAGAGGGAACCTAGTGTTAAGACACTCCGTTCCCTACTTTCTGGCAAAACTCAACCCCGCGCTTTGCGTAGGCACTAGAGCGAAGAAATGAAAATATAAACGTAACTAAATATTTGACTTCCTCGAGTGGGAATCGAACCCGCAACCGTCGCGGTACAGTCACACCCTCGTGCCGCTGCGCCGCGAAGATGTGTATAAGAGCCTGCCTCTATAGCAACGAAGATTTAGATGCGTTTGCACGTATTGGATAATTGGAGTTGAATGTATTATTTCAGCGCGATATATTTGGTTTCATATTTTTTGTAGTACATTATTATTACATTAGTAGGTAGGTTTTTGTTTATAATTTCTTCCGTTTAAAAATAGTCATTTAACTATCTAAAAATAGTTATTTAAATATATTTTGATAAGTACTTGAAAAGATTTAAATCTGTGCTACAAAGCACAGATTTAAAAGTGCTTTGCAAACATACATTATATGAATAATCCAGTAGTAAAAGCAGGTGAAGCCGCAAGAGGGTCGCTAGTATGGTTATATTATCTTATTTTGTTGTTATTTTTGTTGTTTTTATGAAGAAAAAGTTCTATCTGTGAACTGGCGGTAGATAGAATTCCTAGCTTCACACATCGCCTGTGTTTTGCAGTATAAAAAAAACAGAACAGAGAAACACTTAAATAATATGAATTAAAAATATGTGTGTAACTTGCATATAGCAGAGCAGGCAGAGGAAACCTAGTGCTAAGACACATCGTTTCTCCAAATTTATTTTAATATTATTAAGTTTATAATACTATTTTTAGTGGAGAACGAAATTTCTTAATACTAGGTTCTTTTTGCATACCCTGCGGTGCGAGATACAGCGTGAAGCAGATCACTAAAAAACTTTGTGTCGTATAGTATCTAATTATTAAAATATAACAAAAAGGTTGCGCAACAAAGGCGTGTACGTAAAGATGGGGCTGCGCAAGATGGTCGGCCGCAAGATGTGCAAGGACCTGCACAAGGCGGTGCGACTCGAGGTGGACGGCAAGCCCGTCGACCTGCCCGCGGTAGAGGGCATTATTATATTAAATATTCTTAGGTAAGGTATCTTTTATATCGGTATTGATTTTTAATTTCATATTCTATTATAGTAGGAAAGGTAGAGTCAATCTCAACTCTTCCATTCGCCACTTTCTGTCTAAACACAAAACTGTTCAAAGGCGAACTTTTAGCATTTTTTAGAGCGAGTTAATGGAAATAAATTAAAGCACAAATCTCTTTAGTTGTGCTTTTAGTTACGGCAATCCGTAGGTACTTGTAAAGTATGATGGGATGTTAGATGATGATGCAAGAGTTAAAACTTATGTGCATCCATGTTTTATTTTATATATTTTTCAATATTATTATATTTTAATAATAAGACAAGAGGATCTCTACTAATATCCCAATATGAAATAAAAAAAACTATACACTTTATTTATCTAAGATGACCTGTAAGATGAATTTAAGGGTACTACATAAAACATTCTTAAATTATAAATGATGGAGGCTTGTTTAAAAGAAAATATTAAGACATTGCTGTGTGTGCATTGTAAAGAAAAATCTCTTCTTTTAAATATTTTTATAAATCCTACAAAGTATTATTAGGTTAGGTTACATTAAATAGAGTCTTTCAATTTATATCGTTAAGTTAGGATCCTACAACCCTACGTAGATATATTCTTGTCTGATGGTCTAAAAATATAGTACAATTAAAAATAAGCTAGAATTAACCAAACACTCATCGTAGTTGGGGTTCCGGCGCGAACCCGTGGGGTCCGGAGAAGGACGACCAGTTCAACAAGCCCAACCACTGGGACGGCATGCTGGAAGTGGTGGGGGTCACCGGCGTCGTGCACCTCGGGCAGATACAGTCCGGTCTGCGCGGGGCCATGCGGATAGCGCAGGTGACATTGTAATCTAAGCTGAGAGGATTTAGTTTCGAGACATTTCGAGAATCGACATCTCTGTGTGGTGGACGCTACGATTTGACTTCCTAGAGTGGGGAAATGAAAACATTTCATTCTCATGAACAAGAATGGAAGCTGCGTTCATCGAGTTACTGTAAGGTTGTTCCGCTGCTATAGATACCTAAATGTTTCTTTCTTTTTACTGCCGGTTAATGTAATTCTATACTTCTTATTGAAAAGTTTTTGGTAAAACGGTGTACCTACATCTTAAGACACATTAATATCTTATTCGTTAATTCAAAATATTTAAAACAATTTACTAATTCATGTTCCAAAACTCCTTGATATCCTAATTCGTACAATATCACATATCTAAAAAGTTTACCTTATTAATCTTAATGTTTCTAGGGCGGGCATATAAAGATCAATCTCCGCAGCGAGATCCCGGTGCAGGTGGACGGCGAGCCGTGGGTGGCGGCGCCCAGCGAGGTGGTCGTGCTCAAGTCTGCGCTTAAGGTATGTATCAGATCCTTTCGCTTGTTGGCCTTTGATTGCACCGTAGATTAAATAATATTTTTCATAAGCATGATATTCTATTTTTTTAAAACGGTTTTATCTAGCTCACCCCGTTTGTTTATTTGTTTGCGTCAAATTTAGTAATTGAAATTTAACCCTCTTCCCGTTAACCGATTGATCTGAAATTTGGTATACGCATTTGATTCTAGTAACAATACAATTATTTTATAAGAAATCAAATGTATTTTATTTTTTTTATGTATGCTTTTATTGTATGCTTTTAATTCTCAAAATATTGAAGACGCACTCTGCCTTTCTCTATAGAGTTTTGTAATTTCTAAATAATTAATTTAAAAAACTGAAATTTGAGTTATTTACTTAAATTATAGCTATAATTGAGCACTTACTCGGACACGAGTGAGTGTATTGTGTTCTATGCTAGAATTATATAAGGCAAAAAAAATACAATTATATCTTTAATTAAATTTAAGTTCACTTCTGCAACACTTTCCTTCACCTCGTCTCTAAGCATGATATCTATTGCACGGTGGTTACACTCAAAAATATTCTAATAAATCAGCAGCTCTGAGCGCTCTCTTCTCTTGTCCTTCTGTTGTCATGTGTCGAGATGTGTTTGATATGGCACGACCCACGCTACGCTCGCGTTTTCACTGCCCGAGACAGCGCCGGCCCTGAGACGTTACTGTATCTCTGAACAATCCTCAACTTCACAGCTTACACGTAAATACTTGGCGTAGTACCTAATGGCATGCAAGTTCAGGATTGTCGTACGAATGAAGCTTGTCGCCAGTTGCAGTAACATTGACACACCACCGCGCAACGCACGCGGCCTCTAGACTTAGTTCACAGTTCAAAACTAGCTCGACAGTAATGGTTTCTTTAGCTCAGTGTTGGATCCACACGAACGTAGCCACATACAGCTCGCGAACGTATACCGTCACTTAGAGAGCGCGTCCTCGTGTGGGTCCACCGCGTCCCCTCGCCGGTCACAGCCCCTCGCCGGCGCTGCCCAACAACTAACAATGCTTTGGTCGTGTCGTGTTGCTATCGTGCCGAGACGCTCGCTCAGTGAAAACGCAGTCTCGCCCGGGACGCGTGCGTATGTATGCGCGTGCGCGTCCCGGGCCGTAACGAGGTGTGACCGGCAGGCGACCATGCTGAAGAAAACGAAGCGCGGGTCGGGCGCGGGCCCCGCCGCGGGCCCGTGACGCCGGCCCGGCTCCATGACACCGGCGCGCTGCCCGCAGGCCACCATGCTGAAGAAGCGCGGCAAGGTGCGGCGGCGCAGCACGGAGCCCGCGCTGGCGCCCCCGGCCTGCGCTCCGCCGCCGCCAGCCTGCGCCCCACCACCGCCGCCGCCGCCGCAGCCGCCGCCGGACTCCTGAATCTGGCTCAGCGAGCGCCTCATCTGACGCCTCGGGCTCAAGGCCGCAGCGAGCGCTCGCCGACCGCAGATTCTAAGTAGCGTTGTAGATGGTTGGAAAAACAAATTAAAATATGTAAATAAATTATTAACAAAAATAACACAACATAAATATATATTATAATTAAAGAATAAATTTATAGTCATTAGACGTTGTTTCATTTACTATAGAAAAAAAATTACAGTCAGTATATTGTAAAAATAAATTATTAAATATTCTGGGTGTTTTTTATTTGTCGTTTTACTTCCCCGGATGGTAATGTTGTAATGAAATATTGTCACGTCGCCGATTGAGTGAGGAGTACTTAGTTTTAGAATATTTAAATACCCAGTATGTATATTAATATTACGATATCGACGTTTATTAAGAACTTATATACTTACATTTGTCTCGTACGTTATAAAATTAAGATTTGCAACTTATAAGCCTCAGACAAGATTCTTTTATATCTACCTCCCATATACATATATAAATATTGTTAAAAAAGTCTTATTTATCGATAAGAACGTACAAGCATTGTATGCGTGTAATTTCAAATGTTAATAAACTATCGTAATTATGAACAGAATGATTTATTTATAAGATGTTGCTTGCAATTTGTTTTAAATTTAATTTAATTATATATTATTCTTTTTACATAATTATTATTAGATGAATAAAATGAAACTAAAGTATTTTATATGAATTTTATTTTCCCATACGATATACAAGCCACTATTTGATAAGCATTTTAGTGCCCGATAATGATAATCAATCTACTTTAAAGACAAAATCTTATAACTACACAAGATTCTATGAGTAATTACTAAAATTATAATTTCACAAATAGCCTTATTAGTATTATGTATAAAATGTTTTAAAAATAATATGAATATACGTACATACAATATGACTTGAAAATATATAATTCACACAAAGTCACACATTTATACTGTTCCTCATTAATAACAGTCATTTCGCAATAAGATATTTTAAAATTACAGTAACACAAGTGAACTCTAAATAAAGAGAAAAAACATTAGTATTTTAACAGCCGGACGGATTTTTTTGCCATATACATTTTCAACTAAACAATAAAAATATCCAATGAGAATTTTCAACTATACGTATTGAATTTTATAAATATTATTTATAAAAAATAGTAATAAAATAAATATATAAATTGGTTTTATTTAGAAAATGAAAGAAGTAATTTTCAGAAATAATTATTGTATTTAGGAATTAGGTAAACTAGAAGTTACACTTCTATTCACATTAAGATAAATTAACAAAAGGTAAAAGGTTAGTAATGCTAGGAGCTACCTTATATTTACCCTACAAATTAAACTACGCTTAAAAACAACATGGCCTATTTAATTATCTGCTTTACTTCCATAAAATTTTTATCATTAAATTTAAGAGAAAAAGAATATATTTTAAAAAGAAATTCACTTGCAGGAACTGTAAACAAAAATAAATAAAGCATTTTTTATATATTCATGGTGGAAGGGCACAGAGTGGCACTATATACCCGATTGATTGTAGGTTCGACCCCTACTCGAAGAGATGAAATATTTATTTAAATGTATATTTCCATTTCTCTGCTCTGGTGTCGAATTAAAGCGCGACGTTGCTGAACTTAGCCACTCAGCCCGCAATGTCTCTAGACTTCGGCGGAAAGTGGAGAACGGGATGTCTTAACATTAAGTTCCCTCTGCCTACCCTGCTGTGCGCGGTATACAGCGTGAAGCTAATGTGATTTTTTTATTGATAATTGATATAATATAATTGAATTGTAAATTATAAGAAACTGTGCCATATTGGATACAATGAGATAAGATAAGGATAAAAATTATATTTAAACAAAACAGATAATTAACTCAGCATTCTATTAAATAATATCAACTTACATCAAGAAGAATATTTTCAACATTTAACTCTAATCTTTAAGTATGTACCATACAAAATCCTAGGAATCAACACTGTAGAGTAAAAATATTTTATATGAAACAAATTTCTGGCCAAAGATATTATAACTGTACTAAAAATTTTAATCAATAAATAGTGTAAATAAATGTGCATATTAATATTTCACACAAACAAGCAATTACTTTTTGCACATATGAATCATATAGAGGTAAATACAGCATATATATATTTATTTTCAAAGTACTTCAACACCTTTTGCTGCATTTTTGCATAATTAAATTGTCATTTCATTACCACACAAGTGTTACGATATGTCGGTCCAATAATATTAGTTTGAAAATTACAAGAATTATTACGAAAAAACATATTTCATTTATATATTTGTTTAAAGACCGTCTTAAAATATGTCCTCACCGTAAAATGCTTCAAGACTTCGGCGGAAAGTGAAGAATGAAAGTGTCTTAACACTAGGTACCCAGGTTCCCTCTACCTACATGCGGGATACAGCGTGAAACTAAAAAAAGTTTAATTTTAATTTCCGAATATCGATCTGGTGATTACTTTATTTGTCTTTACATAGATGATTTATATGTTCAACTCATATAACAAAGCCTAGTAATAAGTCATTTGTACTTCGCCAGTTATACTTATCTTATAAAGCGTTTTAACCGAATTAGAACAATTTTGTATCACAATCAGTTATTCAATAGAAGCATCTGCTTATTTTACATTAAAACAAATACAAAGTGAAATTTGAATCTTTGACTATTTAGGTCCTTATCACAAGTATAGACCATCAAAGTATGATAGTGATACTGTCATACACTATGATACATTGAAATATAGTAGGTAGGCCGTAGTGGCGCAAGGCCAAAAGCGTGCGACTGTAAACGCGACGGATGTGGGTACGATTCCCATTCACGGGAATGGAGTACAAGTATTGAACATTTTTTATTCAATATTTTTGTTTTCTCAATCTGGTCACAAGGTAAAGCGCGGCAATGAGTTCTGCCACTCAACACGCAATGCCTCGAAAATTCAGCGGAAAATGGAGAACGGAGTGTCTTAACATTAGGTTCCCAGGTTCCGTCTGCGTGCCAGTGCCTGCATACTAGTTGTAATTTATTTTAATTAGGATTCTCCGTAAAATTATAGTGGACAGAACGTATCTACAAACAATAAATGTGAAAATGTTTTTTGAATATGAAAATGAAAATCTTTTTTAAAATGTTCTCTTGAAACGATGCATGTCCATCTTTTATATCGGAAGAATAATTTCTCAAATTGTAAATAAAAATTTACTTTTATTTTTATATGACAAACATAATTATAAAAATATTTTTTTTATTTTTACCCAAAAACACTAGTACGATGTTCTAAATTTTTATTTCTGAATATTTGTTAAAATATTTTTTTATATAAAGACAAGAAAACATTTATAAAGACTTACAATTATACAACCTTCAAATTCAAGAACTTCTACTTCTACACATTTATAAACAGCGCGTTTTTTAAACAATAAAATATAAAAATGTTTGATTTTTGCAAAAATCTAAATAAGTTCTCATTTATAATAAGCAATTTCATATTTTTATACTTTTATTTTTTTTAAAAAATAAAAGCGATTATTTTATCAACAATCCTTATTTTATAAAATTAAAGAGCAATCAAAAATAATTTACTATTTTTCTTACAGTTTAAAATATAATTAAAATCCCTTTGAATATTCTTACATACCAAAGGATGTATAATTTGAAAAAAAACTCATGAAATGTTTGCCTAAAACATAAATGCTGTGAATTAGTAATCCATCAACTAAAAAAATACAAAATTAAAGAAATATTTATTATGAAACGAGAACGAACCCGTGACACATTAGCAACCAAAAAAACATTATTTTAATTTATGCCATAAAAATTAACAAATAAGCACAAAAATATATATAAGACAAAAAATGACTTTCTTCAGCTTTTATACCATAACTTTTACAATATACCTAGAGGTGTGCGTGTCTAAACGGGAAGGATAGGAAATAGTAAGGAATTAAGAGGGAGCTTTGTGGGGAGATTATTGGAGAGTTAATGGGGAAAATGATGAAAATGACGGAAAAAGCGAAGGAGTTAAAAAAAAAACATAGAATAAAAATAACCGTTAGAGACAATATAAGTAAGGGAGTTGATGTCCAAATAAGGGGTAGTTACTTTAGAATGGACATTTATTAAGGAAAAATAGGGACTAAAAAAGAGGCTTACTTAGACAACGTTAATGGGATGTTTATATAATCTAAGTAGAGGAGCACAGAAGCGGGGCCGTGGCGCAGGCGGTGTAGGCGCGTACGGCGCTAAACGCCAGCGGCGGGAATTTGGCGGGCGCCAGGTCGAAGGCACACCACGCGCCGCGCGTGCACACCGCGTAGCGCCGCCACACCAGCTGCCAGTTGCGCCGCCGCCGTACGCTGCGCAACTCCAACTCCTGGGCACACAATAACATTATATTCAATTAACAATAGACATTTTACACTCGATTTCTTTAAGATTTTTAACATTCTTAACACCTTGCTGCAGATGACGAGCAAAATCACACATACACATTTATTCTTTATCACATATATATATAGGGCATCCACGCGAAGCGCACAGGTAAAATAAAGGAGGTCTTGGATTTTGGTTATTTTTTTTAATGTTAAGATTATATTATTTATCTTATTTTAATGATAAGAGTCCTCAGCAAGACATTACCATATGAAACACTTGATCGTGTTGCTCGTGAAGCTCCTTACGGCGGGCTCGGAAACGAGTATTTGAGGTATTCGACTGTTTCTTCTCAGAATTAGTCTTCTTTATTACTATCACCACCTAAGTAAATAATAAAAACATTTTACTTTATTATTTCACCTTGTCGTATGGTTAAAAAAACTTTCTACACACTTTATCCCTAGAGATAGCCAGAGCGAAAAGACATGCTGTATGGCTCGTAGTAGAGTTGAGTTGATATAAACCACAGGATTAGCGAGTAAAAAGTTTACTACGTAAGTTACAAAGTTTAAGTTGCATACCAATCCGCGGTGAGAGCCGCCCATCAACTGCGTTTTTAATAATTAATTTAAATATATTTCGATCTAATGCGTCATAAACCAGGTCGCGTCGTCAGCTACATAAAAATCTGTACGTGAACCGTACACATGCCTCTTTCGCTTCGTCCACTGTCATCAACTCGCACATACATGCGGGGTTCATGTATGTGCGAGTATCATAAGCATTGTGATCTCAAAGGCCAAACAAGATTTCCCCCTAAATCTCTTACCACTAACCCTTATTTCATAAACCTTTTTAAAGTTTTTATACGTTTTAAAATAGTTTTTAAAATATCAGACTGTATATAACCTAATCATATATAACCCCAATGGTCGTGGGTTATATTTTCAGTCATATTGACTTTTCGAATTCTTTTCATTTTCCCGTTCTGATAGATAATAAAGCACAGCGTAGTGTTGACGTTAAGATCCGACACTGAACATACAAAATTTGAACTGAATATCTTAGATTAAAATTTCAAGTTAAATTAAAAAAACTATTTGCCTAATGACACAGGACGACCAGGATATAAAAAAATTTACTCACCATATCCCCAACCAATCGATAATGTCCAGCCATGATTCCTAGGCCACTCCTAGTATCACGGGACCTCAACTGTCCTACACAAGCCGCTGGTTCCTCCGCTGTCGTCCACATTAGTACCAAACCTTCCGGGAAAAATCTGGGGGATTGATGGTTAGTATAAATTATATCAGTTAATAAAAAATATAAGTAAGTAAAACTATATTAAATATAAGTGATATTATATCGTAGCGGGATTCGAATCAACAATATCAGCCTCCCATTAAAAGGTATAAAATAGTTGCGATTGCGAGTCCCGCTATTTTAAAATATTTATACAATAATAATATTTTTCTAGTATGATTTAGTACAAAATAATACTTAAAACGAAAAACAATATGTTTATGACATATCAATATGTATTAAATTTATTTTTTATATTTGAGCATTTTTTAATAATATCCTGCATTAAAAATAAATTTATCATTTTTATCCTCATTTTATCGAAAGCAAACTATTTATTTTTTTAGCTTAAATAGTAGTTAGTAACGCCTAGTCTAAATACTAACCTCAAATATCTATAATAATCCACAAGATACCACGGCCTGTAGAAGTGATCTTGGAAACTGTTCTCACCGTGCCGCAAATAAGTCGTCTTACTGATGTAGCAGCCGTGTAAGTTGAGACGCGCGCGCTCTATGTACATGTGACGCCATGTCGTGAAGCCGTGGGCTCGTGGCGACCCGCATTCTATACCCCAGGTCCTAAAAATACAGAAAATTGTTACTTTTTTAATGATGAGTAGCAAGAATTGAACCTAGTCATGTGCTCTGATCAGTGGCGGACTAACCTTCATTTACGGAGGTGGTGGAGGCGAACCTAAAAGGGGCAATGTCACAAAGAGATGATAGGGTGACAGAGGCACTGATCCAAAAACTTAAGAAAGGCGTTCTGCACAAGCCAGGCCAAATCTAATAGGCGAAGGTGTTCTATATAAAAGATAACTATATGTATTGTACTATAATAATATATATTAAATAAGTTATATATGTTAGTAACATTTAAAAAAAAAAAAAAAAAAATGTCGGTAGGGGACTCATCCAACCCCTCTAGTATAAGCTCTAGATATAAGTACAGTTTAAATTGTCCCAAAATTTAAGTACGCCACATTAAAATAACTTTCATTTAATAAAAAAAGGCACGGGCAACTATGCGCCCGTGGATGTAGCTGTTAAAATAAATAAAAAAAAAAAAAAAAAAAAAAGCCTACCCACGGCAGTGTTTCCAGGTCGGTACGATATGGGTACCTTGAAAAAGCGCGTCTATCTCCACCTCAAAGGCCGGCAACGC
>JAAIXI010000222.1:1125311-1158921 GCA_013403645.1 Heliconius nattereri | reverse complement strand
TTGGACCTAGCCCATGAGACTACCGCCATGTGGGATGTCAATGCGACTATCATTGTGCCGATAGTGGTTTCGGTTAACGGTTTAATAGCGAAAAGCCTCGACCAACACCTTAGGAGGCTATCGCTTAGCTGTTGGATTAAGAACCGGATACAGAAGGCAGTGTTACTTGAGACGGCGCGTATTGTGCGGAGGTTTCTCTCTCTGAAGCCCTAGCCACCGATGGCTTGGATCCTTGTCCTGCTCTCGGAAGAGTGGTTTTTTTATATTTTTAAATGTATCTTTTTTATAATAATTTATATTTAAAAATGTAAAATTGATTAACTAACTTACAACTAATTAATTATTATTGCATGATTTTTATATATGGCCACCCTAAAGTAATAAATATGAAGTAAGACCACTCACCTAACGCACATACACCGCCACACGTCAGGTTCTCTGGCAGCAACATAAAGGCCCCTACATACCGCGCCGACCCGCTCCAGGGCGGCCGCGTCCATGTCCGCGCCGACCACCCATCGCAATAATAGCTGTATCACCTCATAGGGCAACCATGAAATATGAGCACCCTGGGGATACAAATTAATGAAATTATCTTATACTCGATCCAAACACCATGATTCAACACGAGGAAACGCTAGTACGAGAGTGAGGGCGGTGTGTCTGTCGTCTTTTTTTCGCTTCGTCTCGTTATCTCTAACGTTTTTGGAGGCGATACAAAAGACGCAAGGCGAAGCGAAGCAATCAACCACACTCTTGTACTCATCTTTTTTAGAAAGGTAGAAGAATCTGGTGGTCCTTCCACTTTCGACATAGTATTGAGTGGCAAAATATCTGCTGTTTTACCAGTGTTTAGCAGGTAAATAAAAAATTATGTCTAAAAGAAATATTTAACATGTAAACTCTTTTGCAATCCTGCAATGTACAGGATAAAAAGTAAAAGAAAAACTACTTTTCTTTACATACCGTAGCCTGAAACTCGGGTTGGCACAGATACCCCTTCCTGGCAAGAATCCTTTGCATCCTGCACAGGAAGTCCTCTCCTTCTATGATATCCTCATCATCACTGTCTGGTGCATATTCTGCTTGCACTGGTTCAACTAGCTCAGTCACCTCTGTAAATAAAATTGAATATTTTATTAAACTTTGAATATAATTTAGAAAATTAAAAGAAAATTATTTATAAATCGAAATTCACTCTGCATTATAACAATATGTCTCGATAGTTCAGGAAGTGAACTTGTATATTTTTGTTTATCAACTTTTAAAGAAACATAGTATAACTAAACACTATTATTGTTGTTCTTTAATTATGGCGATCCCAGCGTGCCAGTTCTGCACTAATCACTTCGCCAATGTCACGTCTAATGGAAAGTACAAAGGTAAGGAGACAATATAACGCCAACACTATTAAACGCCAACACTATTGTAAAGATAACAGTTGTCAGTTTGGTTCCCTTTCAGGGGAATGAGTTGTTTTCATTTCTATACTTTGACAGCAGAGCAAACTACTTAACACGCCATGTGTAGAAAATTATACATTACATGGTGAATGGAGTGTCTATGTTCCTTCTGCCTTCCTGTGGGATATATTATTTTGTAAATTAGTTTTTATGTGATTGTTAAATATTATATAATTAGTAGTATATAACTATATACTATAAATTATATAATAATAATCTCTTCCTAACTAACTTGGAAGCGACAATAAAAAGTAAGTAACCAAAGTGAAAGGAGTATGAGCTTGAATTTTTACTCAATAATTTGTAAAGTGTGTATGTAAAGATGTTAAGGAAGATTGAATCACTGAATATTATTAGGATTTTAATTTGATTTGTACAGGATTGTGTAAGATTTTTACTTTACGTATTTACCGTCAGGTGTATCAGCTCTCATCTCTGAACTTTCATAAAGCCTGGTCTCAACGTCGGGAAGAATCTGTATGGCACGTTTATAGAATTGTATTGCCTCATACAATTTTCTGACGCGCTCCATCTCCATACCACGCAAGAATAATTGCTTCGCCTAAATAATTGAAAGTTAATATTTAATAATCTTTTTTTTCACTTATATACTTTCATGCGGACGGGTGCAGCTTAGCCTGCTTATTTGCACCCTTAGGTGTGAATTAAAATAAACCACGAAATACGTGTTCAATGAATTATTTTTAAGTCAAAATTTAAAAAACAAAAATCAGCCTCATGCTGTATCCCGTACACAGCAGGATAGGCAGAGGGAACTTAATTCAAATTCAAAACATTCTTTATTCAAGTAGACTATTACAAGCACTTCTGAATCGTCAAGTGAACATATAAACAAAAATCTACCATCGGTAGCTACCTACCTACCAAGTGTTAAATGGAAAAAGAGGGAGGGGCAAGGGCATAATTCCCCGGGCGCCGACTATATAATACACACAGTCATCTAGCACAGTAGGATGGCATTTACAGCCTTAAACTAGATGACTGTGTGCAATAATCAATACAAAAATTAATCAATTATACAAAATAATATAATTTCAGAATACAATGTGAACCCTTTTTTTTTTTAATTTGAGCTCATCATGCAATCAGTCTGAAGACTATGAGCAGATTAGTTGAAAGAATAAATAAAGTTGAAGATAAAGCTTCGCATAGAGAGTTTAACTACTGTGGCGCTCGCAAAGTGTAGCGTCTCTTTAGCCGGCTTGACATGTTCTGGCTGATTAATTGGCTAGCCAGTGGATTTGGGTGTTTGAACAATCTGGTTTTATATTTAGAAGATAAAAATTTTATTTCATTCTTCACTGTATGAATAGCTAAGTGTTTGTGGACTTCATAGATTTTAATAAACCGGGGTAAGTTGGCTATTTGTTTGAGAATATTATTTTGAGCTCTTTGTATCATCTGTATACTACTATCACAAGCAGAGCCCCACAGCTGTATACCGTACGACCAGATGGGTTTTAGTACAGTTTTATAAATCAATAGTTTATTGTCCAGAGATAATTTGGAGTTCCTGCCGAGTAGCCAGTACAATCCTTTATATTTTAAATTTAATTCTTCCCTTTTTGTTCTTATGTGCTTTTTCCAGGTTAATCTACGATCAAGGTGCACGTAAATACTTTATATACCGTTGCGGGTAACAATGTGAACCTAAAAATATTTTTTAAATAATCTTACCTTTTCCACATCATTAAGAGGTTCATCTTCTTTTGGAACTTCTGAACTACTAGACTGTCTCTCTTTTTCAGGTGATGGATTTGATTCAAGCTCTTGGTGCCATTGCTGACGAAACACTTCTAGTTCATCATGGACATCTTTTTTCTTAAACAACAAATAATAATTATTATGTGATAAATATTTTTAAAATCATTTTTAAAGTGTCATTCTACTCTTAGGTAACAAAATACTTGGAAACCGTCCAAGAGGCTTATACATTTAATTTATTTCACTTTAAACAAATATTTTTTTTAAAACTAAAGTACATATTATTTTCAAAACTAACCACATTATTGACATGTATTTTGTCCAGTGCTTCAGTAGCTTCCAGCAAAGAGGGATTGGATGAAGAAGAAGAATCTTCTTGTTCTTCCCCCTCACATTCTCCGGCTCCCCCGGCACCAGCACCTGATCCCTGTGCAGTTTCCTATAATATGCATTATATTTGATTTTATCAAAATATAGATACAAAATTTATAGCCTTTTAATATTTATTAATTGCTTATATTTAATACGAAGCAACACATTGTGCTGATAATAAAAACACAGTGGTATTGGTAAAAATCTCACCATTTATTAAAAACGCTCTTAATATTTTTTATACAGTTAATTAAATAACTACGTTGAAATTAAATGACTAAACACATTTTCGATAGTCAGAATAATTTGTAATTACGATATTTTTGCAAATTTTCGCAATAAAAACTTGCAATATTGACATTAATGATTTAATGTCAACTGTCTATTTATTGTTTTTACTTATGATTCCTAGGCGTACTAGTTGAGTAGATTGTATTACAGTTTCAAAAAATTAATTTTTTACTCTTAAAATATTAACAAAAATTTTTATTTATTACTTATATGTACCGCACTAAATCATCTCTGTAGTTACTTTTTTTATACAATTTAATTTTATATTAATAATCAACAAAGGATATCACTTAGTTTAATAATAATTCTTGTTTTTTTCAGCTTCACGCTGAATGCCGCATATAGCAGGGTAGGCAGAAAGACCCTAGTGTTAACACACTCCGTTTCCGTTGATTATTGTGATTTGTAATGAATTCATCCCACTATAATTATAGTGTAGTGTTTATTTTGAATGTCATCTGTGCATGTAAGTGATTCGTAAACATTTTAAGTATTTAAATTTTTTATTACGGTAACCAGGTGGGGGCACCACCTGGGGGGGCAAAATGCCTCTGTAAAGACCATCCCAGGTCAACAGTAGTAAAACCAAATCGAAAAAAAGATAACCTTTTTATAAGATCTTTTACAAATAATTTAAACATATTCTGTATCTATGTATCTGTTCTGTTAATCTGTGGCATCTGTAGTGCCATTTTCCTCTTACATAGGTACTATACGTATATGTCTGTCATTTATATTTACTTAGTACCTACGTAAATTTATTAACATAATGCAATAGCATTAATAAATCATTAAATATTAAATTTCTTTTTAAGATGTAAATAGATTATAATCAAAAATTCCAAGAGTATTATAGTTGTTAAGATTTTAATTAATACTTCATCCCGATAGATACTTAATCCAGCAAAATGGTAAGTAAGATTTTCTTTAGTATGAGTGCATTCTCTAATCACCAGTCTATTATTTAACATTATTTTTAAGATTACATGTATAAAAATATAACATTCCATATTTTCAATATTTTGTTAGATGCAATTCATGCTACTATTCAGTCGTCAAGGCAAGTTAAGGCTTCAGAAATGGTATGTAGCACACCCAGACAAGCTAAAGAAGAAAATAACCAGAGAATTGATTACCACTGTGCTTGCTCGGAAGCCAAAAATGTGCTCATTTTTGGAATGGAAAGATGTTAAAGTGGTTTATAAAAGGTAAATTTCAGTATAATACGTCATATTTACTTTATACGATAAGATTTGTAATTTTAAAACTATGTACACTTTAAATACTATTACTACTAAAATTTATGCTCTAAACAATATTTCTTTTTAGATATGCATCTTTATATTTCTGTTGTGCAATGGAGCAGGAAGATAATGAGTTACTAACACTTGAACTCATACATAGATATGTGGAGCTTCTAGATAAATACTTTGGCAGTGTAAGTGTATACTTAGTTGCTTAAAATTTTCAAGTATAATCTATACTAGCTTGATAACTTTTTTGGTTAAATGCACTAATCTTAGGTACAATTTGCTTGAACTTATTTGGTGTTTATTATGTGTTTATGGCGCACTAAATGTTTTAATTTACAATATACAATTGTTGTTGTTTATGCCTTACTACTTTCAACAGGCAGTTAATTACTATCCAAAACCTCTAAATTAGTATTATGATGAGAATGCAAATGAGAATCACCATATGTCGGAGAGAACAGAGTGCAAAATATTACATTCCTTACATACCTCTTTTTGCTTTGTCCTCTGTCATTAAGATTCTTTGAACATGCCCTCTGATCCATTATCATTTTTACTGTCTTCTTGAAGATTGATCAAGGTCTTTCCCTACCTCTCTTACCATTCACTTTTCCTTAGCATGCTGTTCAGTATATCTCCTCATTGTGGATTCAATCAGCTAAACTGGCTGACTGAGATAATGCATATATACAGCATTCATCTTTCTTTATTCTTCTTCAGTAATTTACATGTATGTTGCTGCCATATAACAGTGTCAGTACCAGCACTAAAGATATACTGTGCTCTACTTCCAATGTCCTTATTTTAATGCTGCATGGGGAACAAAATATCTTAACATTAATTTTGCATTGCTTGTTCTGTTTTAAACAAGGTAGTAGCTAAAAACTAGAAATAAAAAACTTGTTATAATATTCTTACATCTACACTGATCTTGCATAGAATACAAAATGATTCCTGAGATCTACTGTTTTATTTATATTAAAAAATATAAATTCTGAAATTTTCAATCTACATATCTATTAACTTACTAAAAATATATTCCAGGTATGTGAATTGGACATAATATTCAACTTTGAGAAGGCTTACTTCATTCTGGATGAGCTGGTGCTCGGAGGAGAGCTGCAGGAGACCAGTAAGAAAAATGTCCTCAAAGCGATAGCGGCACAGGATCTGCTACAAGAGGTCAGTAGCCAGGATAATGAACTTGTGTAAACTTGCCCATAACATGAATTTTGTGTAGCTTTTTAGTCATAAATCATATGACAGTATTATTCTTCAAATATTTTACCTGGCAAAATATATTCGGAAATTCCTTATTAGGTTTTAAAAGAGAAAATCTTTTGAAAGGCTATATATAAAGGTCATAAAGCACTTAAAATGTTATATTTAACTTATAAAAAAATGTTGTCTTATATTGAATGGGACCATAATGCATCAATTGCAAGAGCTTTTAGTATAAAACAGGAAAATATTTTTTTTATATTATTCAATTTGAGTGTTTTTATTTGTTTTATTAATGGCATGCATATTATTGCAATAACACATTTTTTTAAACATTCATATAAGGTGACTAATGACTTTAATAACTGAAGTCCCTTATTTTTTTTAAATTAATTCATTAAAAATATATATATTGCAAATATATATATTGGGAATGGTAAAGTTAAATATCAATAAACTTTGTCCATACAGAGATTAATATAAGATAAATATTTAGAAAAACATTTTGTTGATGTGAGAATAACATTTAAAAAAAAATTAAATAGTCTTGCCTAAAATTCCGTTAGTATTGCCTAAATTCAATTCCTTGAAAGAGTTTTGTTTTAATTAAATTTCTGAATAAATATTTTTTAATAGCTTTAAGTATTGTTAATGAAAGGATTGTCATTGGATAAGAGGACCAGTATGTAAGGACAGTTGCCTGTGTAGTAGTGCCTTTTTGTTAACATATGTTTGAATTTTAAACTCTAATAGGATTAATCTTGTATATATGTATACATTTTTGGTAACCCGAAATTTCATCGATCTAGGCTTGGACAAATGTATAATGCTGTTACTTTAAAAACAAATGTCTATTAAAGTAATAAAATTAAAGTAAAAATATAAAAGTAAGAAAAAGGTTATTCTTGTGGTTTCGCCATGCCCATGACGTAATCTTTGTATGGGTTAAATGACCACAAGATAAGTGGATACTTTGAAACAATTAACATGATGTAATATAGTTTATTCCTTTCTTGATAAACAGACCATTTAATAAGGAAATAATTTATTAATTTGGAGCAGGCAAGTATTTCTTGCTTAGAATGTTTAACCAAATAAACTTTTAAGCTTTATAAAATTAGTATAGACGTATACACTAAAATATACTTGATTAATCCATTAAAAGAGATTCATGAATAGTGTGTAAAAAGCGCGAATATCAATAAACTCAATATCTCGGCATATTATATTGTAGGAGCACTGCCTTTTAGATATATGAATAGATATTATTATATCTCTCTATAAACCATATCTATTATTGTATTGAATATTAAATATTCTATTGATGATAATAATAAAGTAGACAATGATATTTGTTAGAATAATTAATGTTTTTTTTAAAAAACATAATTAGTTGAATAACACAAAACTAAACTCAAGCACATATCTGTGACAACTATACATTTTCCAATTCTAAAAAAAACATAGAGTATACTTCAAATTAATTTTAAAATAATAACTTTTGTCTATCTTCTCTATGCTTTATTGGCCAAAGCCTAACGAGTGACCCTAAGCTTTTTACCCCTTATGCACTGCACTGCTAATATTTCCCATTTTGGTGTGATGTATGCATGCTGGTGGCGGTTCAGGACCTGAACGATGGGCTGATACATTGATGACAACCACATATATACAGAACAGTATTGTATACTCACATAAACACTTTTACATGTTACTTATTAATATCTTAGATCTGAATATTTAGTTGTTAGTGAGGCTGACTGACTGTAAATGTGAACATGGGTGTGATTCCCACTTCGGGGAATGAATTACTTTTATTTCCTCAGCTCTGGTAATAAGACGAAGTGCGGCGTTGTATTCCTCCTGGCGTGGGAAATACAGCGTAAATCTGAAAACAATAGCTGATTTTCTATTTAAAGCCTTCTTTTTAGATTATTAGTCTGTCAGTCACTTAGTCTAATTAGTTATGTAGTTGTCGAAAAAAAATAGAAAAGTTATTTAAAGTTTATTGCCGGTAGTGTAACATGATGTGTAAAAGAGTTTATGATATTAAAAAATTTTTTGTCTGTAGAATAGAAAAAAACTTAATGCTTTCGCTTTTTTGTTGCATGTTTGCTGTTGTATGTGTTTGCTCAATTTACTCTTGTCTTATTTTTTGAAATACTTTGTAAGTAAAAGTATTTTGCCATTTCATGTTGTCACTAAAACATTATTCAGACAGATATTTAAATAATTAGATATTTTATAGTATTAATTATTATTATTGTTTATTCAATACACACATCTACATGTTATTACATAATATTTTACATGTAATTTAAAAGAGGTAATTTACCTAAGATTTAATTAAACATTTTTATTATTAGACATGCCCACATATTATATTAGAATCATCAGGCTTATATGTAGGCTTTAATTGAATAATATTCAGACATAAAAATCGAGCTTATTTAGATATTTTCTAATTAATGCTATTTTGCTTTCGATTTTAACTACAATTTATAGTTTACTATATTATCTGTATTGACTCGGCTCATTGAAATATGCTTAGTATCTATGTAGCTTAGAATTTAAAAGTTATTGTGAAACGGACATTGATTTATAAATTATTTTTTTTAAATGAAAGTAAAAAAACTCTACAATGAAATGATAAAATGAAAACATGTTGGATATGGATATGGATATGTAAATCAGTGTCCCGTACTTGTATGTAAGTATGGCTGTCTGTGCATTTATTGTAATGGGTTGTCTAAATACATTGGTTTTAACTAAAACTTCTGTTTTCTTGCATGGTTCCGATCCCTTAACCTAACCTGACCATAATCTGTGGCATGATTTTATCATATATTATTTATATCATATTATTCTAAATACCATAGAATTATTAATATTAAATTGCCTATGGTTTATAATCATGCTACAGTCTCCCTCATATCAATCAGAGTAAGAAGTGATGTCAATGCTTGAGGTGGTGGATTTGCATTAACACATTGACAGCATGCAATAAAAATTTAAAACCCCATGCCTAGTTACAAATTTGCGAATTTGTTCAAGTATTTATATTAAAATTATATATATTAAAGTTATTATTTAAAGTTTTGAATGATCTATTAATAAAAGTTAGGTACATTGGGGTCAAAGTACACCAAGTAAATTTATGTAATTTTGCGTCTCTAAGCGCTATATAAGTCTATACATATAAGAGCAAAATAAAACAAACTTAAGGCCCACTAATCTGTGGGTAGTACATGTTACTGTTACCTCACCGTGTGGGGCGTTGTGCAATAGGACGAGGCCGTCGACGGAGCCCTACGGGAGGTCGGACTTCTCTGAGCCCTGCCTCCAGCTGACGACGACGTGGCACCTTCGTGATAGTTCATCGAGTCAGCGGTTATTAAAGAACTTTAGAAAACTCATAAAAGTGTTTCATAAAATCATACAAGTCCAGCGTTATACATATATAATTATTTTAATAACTTAACTTTTAAGTTAGGCGCTTTTGTGCGGTTTTTATCTTTATATAAAATCTTTACAGGGAACAGATTAAACTAAAAGTTTAACTGTCATGTGTGTAAGTCTTACAATCAAATTATTTCGAATTTCTAGCATCTATAATACAAGTTATTAATACTTGAGATTGCTATAACCATTTGTATTTATGATTAAAATATTTACTTTTCATAATGTTTGAAATTCAAGTTAATTTGCAAATCTATGCATTATCGAAATGTTATTTATTTAATTATTGTTTTCTATTTATCTTATCTTAAACTAAATATTACTATTCTCTCTTGAAACAACGACAATTTTCTTATTATTGTTTATAATTTGTGTTTGTTAAATTTTATGTTGTTAGCAAAATATTCATGTTATTTTTTTCGAATTTTATTTTTTAAATTTAGTTACTTAATAGTGCTTTGATACTAAAGACGTATGTAGAAGATATTTTATTATGTAAAAAAAATAATCGAATATTTGAAAAAAAATAAACATTCCTTTTATACTATAGATAAATAAAACAAAAACATTATCCTATTCATGTGAGATCTCATTTAGAAAATTTTGCATGTAATGTAAGTCTTGTGTGTACAATTATTGTCAATAGATTTTGTAACTTATTACTAAATATTTCAACCAATGTGTGTAATGATTTATATTTTTCTGATAAATATAAAATTTAATTATCTTAGACTGCATTTTAAATTTGCAAAAATCTTTATTTTATAATACATTACTTATTAGCAAATATTTCATTAATTAAATGGTAATTTGAATAATATAATTTTAAACGTGTTTTTTAAATGAAATTGCATTTTTTGTTTTATTTAAACATAATATATTAATAAAGAGGCATTTCATTCTATGCCGATAAGCGAAAGCTCGGCTAATATGGCCACGAGCGACACTGGCTCAGTGATGACCCCTTGTTGCAGGAGGAGACCCCGCAGGGCTTCTTCGAGGACCACGGACTTGGGTAAAATGGTCTACTGCAAGAGAAGTTTTAAAAGAGGTAAAGAATACATATTCACAATTGTAATCATTAAATTATTATATAGATTTACTAATAACTACTGATATAATTATTTACATATGTTCAATAAAATGTTTACATTTTTATAATATAAAATAAACATATAAATATGTATTCTTTTTCTTCAAGTTATTATTGTACTACTAATTCACAATTTCTTATAAAATGTTCTATTTAGTTAGGTTAGGTTCGTTGAAAATTATGAACTTTGATTTTCACGTATTATGTATGCTTGTTTATTATGTCCATATATTATATATTTTAGTAGTAATTAAATTAGATAGTTCTTCATAAATGATCAAATATTTATTGTAAGTTTCTGGGCAGAAATAGCACTTATTTTTTTTTTCATAAAATCTGTGGCACTTTATTATTTTGAAAATAATTGATTTTGTTTATTCTCTTTGTTTTTACGAGCAAATTTCAAATTTTGTGCCAAAATATACTAAACCTTTCCTTACAGAGGCTTTATATTAAAAAAATATATAATATTATGTAATTGTTATAAACAGTTTGTCAATTTTATCATCCAACCCTGCAAAGTAATATTTAAATTGGCTCTAAGTAAATTTAAGACTGGTTTTACGATCTATTTTATGTATAGATTATAACCTGCATTTATTTGTTGTTTAAGCTAACACACTCACATAATATGATCTCTCATATCTAAATCCTTTACAGTTGTCCCTAACAAAAAGAATATGTTGGCCTAAGTACTTACTTACTATTTCCTAGGACTCTACGCATAAATTGTATGGTTACTATTTTTAAATAAACTATACTATTAATATTACGATGTTTTATTAAAACAAACAAAAAAAATTGTTATATAATATTTTATATATTTCTAAATAAGTGTAGCTACAAAATATTTGTTTCTTATAATAATATCTTTTTTTAAACATACATCAAAAAGACCTTCAGTCTTGATTAAGAATAGCTCATAGCGTTTATTTCATAAAATAATAATAATAATTAAATCAACCATAACAATGTTGATACACATGCATATACCGGCACTGTGGTTTTACTTAAAATTACAATAATATAAGGTTAATATGAATAAAATTACTATAAAAAGATTAATTAAAATGTGAAATATTAATTATCGCTGGCAGATTTAGCTTCAGGAGTGGACTTCACTTTTTCAGCGGTGGTGGGTTTCGTAGTGGGGTCCTCTGAAGGTTGCTGGTTGGTCGCAGGTTCAGCCTTCTCTTGAGGTTTAGATGCTTTAGCGTCTTCGGTCTGTTGCTGCTCGCAGGTTACTTTAGCGAGGTGCAAGGCGGCGAGCAACGCTGTTATATATCTGCGAACGTCCAGCTCTATTCCTAAATTAACCAAAGAAACTTGTTATTTTTAAATTTAAATGTAAGGAGGATGACAGAGAATGGAGGAGGGCTACAGATATATTATTAGAATAAATGTAGACAATCGTAGTGCTGGTTTTTAGGAGGCTAAGGCTAATATGTAGCTGTTGAAGGAAACAATTCTCGACATCCGTATCCAAACGGAAACATCAAATGTTCGAAGGCAAATAATATAATAAGATAACAAGAATTATTAAAAAGAATTATACCAATTAAAAAGGTAATAAAATTAAATATGAGTTCGTATCGAGTACAAAACATTTATATTTGATCAATGTGTTATTGTTTACAACATGTGCAAGTGCTACTTCACTAGTCTCAATACTGACCGTTGTCTCTCAGCTGGTTGACTCTCACAGCGAGGTTGGCCCACACGCGGCGCGCCGCCACCGCACTCAGGCGCCCAACCGTCTGCACGGTGTGGAGTGCCGGGTCACTCTCGGCTGCGACTATTTCGGCACCCACGGCTGTTAAATTTATACGATGTACAATTACAAATTTTATTTTATTTTTTATTATAAGATATGGTAAAGTGGAAGTGGATTGCCGGCTCTTCTCAGCAGAACTGCCTTCCGAACCGGTGGTAGCTTTTTGTTCATATGCTCATGCGACGATTCAAAAGTGCTTATAATAATTGCCTATTTGAATAAAGAATATTTTGAATTTGATGCATTATTTTTCTAAGACTTCAGAATTTGGAGAGAAAATTTCTTCAGAGAAAAAGAAGAAAGAAATCATATATTTTAAAGAATTAATGTCAACTAGTTTGAAGTATATAGACTGGGAACATAATATTATTTATTACATCATCCTCACTGTTAACAGTTCACGACATTGATTTGAATAATTTTCGCAAAATCCTATAGTTTTACAATAATAATTAACTCAATCTCTCTTTTAGCTTTACATGAAAGTCCGCTTCGTCGTAGTTGCAAGACTTATGGACGATCATTATTTTAATCTTCGTTAAGAAGTTTATGCTTATATTTTGCTAGAATTATAATAATATTATATTATGTTTTATTTTGCATAAAAAATTCTATACAAATGATGTAAAACATTTTTAGGTAGTGCTATAATTTTTTTTGCCTTGTGAGGTATCGACAGGATGCGCAGATGGCCAAGCAATCTAAATTCTTATAACTTTAATCATTGTATACACAATATTTACATTTAATTACGACAGAAAATTAATGGCTGCTATAATTATTTATAATTGAAAATCTATATAAGATTTATTATTATCTTTACATTGTTAAAATATTTGACAAAATTCATATTTCTAACGAGAAATTCCGTATGTAATTTTGAATGGTAACAAGATTTCTTGTCTCAGTCTTCTTATATCTAAATCACCTATTAATTAAAATAGTAACTAAAACAAGTTGCTATCGAAGTTAAAAGTATTACAATTGTTCATCATCATAACTATATGAAAAACACTGTTAGCTCAAAAAGTTCCAAATTTAATATATTAAATAGAAATTCTATTTCAATCTAAATTATTATACCTTGTTATTTGAAGGTTGGACCTTCAAATAACAAGGTATAATAATTTTACATGCATACGATATTAAATATTGATTGGATCAATATTTAATATCGTATGCATGTAGAATTGCAACGACAAAAATAAAAACAAACGCTGAACCGGTTTATTTTAAACAACTTGTAACAGTTACAAGTCTTACAAGTTCTTGTAACAGAATGGTTTTTTTTTTGGTTCCCAATAAAACTATAAAGCGTGGAGAAGGCAAATGTATGTAATATTTAATAAAAGTGAGTATAGCGCCAGCTGTGACTGTAAACGAGACAGGTCGTGGGCTCGATTGCACTTGAATAATGAAATATTTAACAATTTCATTTCTTCTCTCTTAAGTAACGCCACTCAACATGCAATGCCTTAAGAATTTGGCGAAAAGTGGAGAACGGAAGTTTCTTAATGAGAACAGAGTGCCTTAAGACTAGGTTCCCTCTGCCTAGCCAGCTATGTATGTGATACAGTTGATGCTAGAAAAAAAATACTTAAACGCTGTTATTAAACAATCACCTTGCGCAATTCGTTAGGACGCGACGCTACGGCAGGTTTTGTAAGGCGTAAGTAAGAATAAATTAAAACGCAATAACATATCGACGCTATCAATAATTATATTAAGCCTGTAATCACTGATATACTTATACCTCATTTTTTATCTAGAACATTCGTAATTATGTAGAATAACCTTCTAATTGAAGGCATCGGGTATTATTTTTATGGTAGCAACAAGACAACCACAGTAAAAATTATCGGGAAAAAACTGACAATATTTTAATATTTTTACGCTGTTTCTAATGTGGCGAACGGAGTGTCTTAACACGAGGTTCTCTCTGCCTACCCTGGTATATGCGGGATACAGCGTGAAGCTGCAAAAAACAGTCATGTAACATATCCTCACCATTACTTTCTTCCTGGGTAGGGGGTAGATAGTGATTCAACAATTGCATAGCATACGAAGCACCAGTATCGACGCTGGTCATGGCCTTCTGTCCGTAGGCAGTCGTGAGAAGAACATTGGCTTTAGCCCATGTCAGCTCTTTGAGAGACTTCACACGCTGTTCCGCCACGTCCTTAGCGCCGTACACCTGTTGGAAATTCACCTATTTTTATAATAGGAAATGTTTGTATTAGCATGCAGTTTGTTAGTGTATTTAAGGCTTATTGTTATTATTATTCGAACTTTATATTATTTTTATTATAACTTATTTACTATATAAGTTTTATGATATTTAAATTAAAACCAGATTAAAGTCAATAAATATATTCTGAATTTCTGAATTCTGTAATAACAGTATCCAGCCTAATACTTCCACGCGATTTCGAGATAATATAGGAGAATAAGAATTGTTATTTTAAAACTAACCAAATAATGATCTTACACACAAACACGAAAATCTTGAAAAAACGAATTATACAATAATATTTCACAAACCGTAAACCAACAACTAAATTCAAACGCCAAAGCCGATCATAAACAAGAAAAAAATTAAGGTTGCTCACGACCACATACAATAATCACGACTACAATAGCAACAGGTTTATAGCACCAAGTCACTGCATGGACCATGGTAGATGTTCGAGAACTGCACCTTGAGAATAGCTCAGCCGTAAGACTTTGTTTATGTTGTAACTTGTGTATAGATTTTAGATTATATTATATCTAATCTTCAGAAAATAGGTGAAAAGTGCAAGACAGCATCCAATATATCACTATCAATCCGTTTTCTCTATTTATTTTGTCATGAAATTGCAATTAAAAATAACTAAAGTTTGAAGTGTTCAGTACGCCATGTCACCATCAGGTGTTTTTCCATTAAAAAAACCATCTATTAGATTCTACCCCAGAGCCCTTACAAAAAGAAGCATGTTGTGAAAACCTATATTCATATTCCTGCAGTAGCGGTTACGTACATGAAGTACTTACAAACGAATTTAAGTTTTGACATGTTATACCTGCTTGTCTTGTTATTATTATTTTTTCAAAGTTTATAAATTATATGTATATAAGTATATTTATAAATTATATGTATATAAGTTTATATGTAGACAAAAAAGTTCCACTCTAAATTTAACTTGTAACTTGGCATAATATACTTATACCTCATCAAGATTAATAAAAAGTAGTTATTTTATAAAAGCAGAAAACATACAGAGGTTTTAGTTATAAAAAGTGACTTACTAACCTATTTAATAGCTTTTATAAAATTATATTACTACTACCTATACATCCTTTTTCATTTGAGATATAAAAAATATTCCTAAATGCGGGACCATGCCAACGGGAACCTTCTAGATATATAATTATATGGTACAAAATACGAAGGTTCTCAAATTCCGGTTCAATGTTCGTCAATGGAGAATAATCACTAAATTCTAGCTCATCGTATTATCTTTTAAAAACAAAAAATACGTGTGAAAGAATTATTTTGATAAGTCTATTAGCTTTTGAGATATTGTCCTTTAAAGTAAGCGCGCGACGCGAGACTCCGTCGGGCCTTAACCGACCCGCGTGACGTCACTGGTTTGACAGAACTAGCTCGCTCAGTTCGTCTTCGTTCACGCGCAGTTCGCGCTCTTCTGTAGCTGGCATTTCACTACGAATTTAGTTTCGTTTAATAAATAATATTAGGTATATTTTAAATCTTTTTTTTTCACATACATAATGTAATAGCGAGCATTGTATTTTAAGATATTGAAGTTTTGATATTACTTTGTCAAAAAAACAGTTCTATCCTGCTCGGTTTCATGGCGGGTTGTACCAAAATCTTTAGCTTTGATTATTTTTATTGTAGTATCGATACCAGAAAGCTTGAATTTTTTTTAACAACACTTGGTTATGCTTGGGCGTTACCACAAACTTAATCAATACTTTAATGGAGACTACTCAGAACTTTGATGGAGGCATACAGGAAAAAAAAGGAGAACTCTGCATTAGATTTGCGGCCTTTTTAGATTTGCAGAAGGCCTTTTACTGTGTGCCTCGTCAATGTATTTGGAGGGCATTGCGATCCAAAGGGGCCCCTGAGGTCTATATTGAGATTATCAGAGATATGTACCACGATCCCGCTTTGCGATTCGCGATGGTTAGGACTGCTGTTGGCGACACCAAACCCTTTAGATCACAGTAGGGGGTTCACCAAGGCTCGGTTATTAGTTCGTTCTTATTTAATGTGTTGTACTGGCACGGCTTACATCCAGGATCAGCCTCCATGGCTGATGATGTATGCCGATGACATTGCACTCATTGAAGAGAACCAACTGATGCTGGTGCGTAAAGTGAACCTCTGGAAGGGTGCGCTTGAGAACAACGGTCTTAAACAAAATGTGTCGAAGACCGAATACATAGCCTGAGGGAGCCCGGACTCGAGCACTGTCCTTATAGGTCCTGAGCCAGCCGTTAAGTTGGAAAAATTTGAAGTACCTTGGATCCGTTATGCATGAGTCTGGAGGCATCGATCGCGATGTCCATGGCTGGATAAGCGCTGCCTGGGCGAAATGGTGGGAGGTTACTGGTGTGGTCTGCGACCGCAGAATATCACCCAAGCTCAAGGGGCTGATATATAAGAGCATCATCTGTCTGGTTCTTTTATACGGCGGCGAATGTTGGCCAACACTATCTCGGCACGCTGAGGAGCTTCACGTCACGGAAATGAAGATGCTGAGGTGGATGGGCGGCGTAACGCGGTCTGACGCATACGTAACACATTCATTCGAGGTAGTCTTGGGGTCCATGACGTAGCGGATAAGCTCCAAGAGCGTGGCCTAAGATGGTATGGCAACGTTGCGCGCCGGCGTAGGAACTATGTCGGATGCAAGTTCCTTGCTATGTCTGTCCTGTCCCTGGAGCTAGACCTCCGAACGCCCAAGGATGCGGTGTTTGGATGTCGTGATGCAGGACATGAGTGCCAATGGTCGAACCACTCAGGACGTTACAGATCGTGTAAAGTGGAGTAGGTTAAGCAGGAAGGCAGACCCTGGCAACATACGCCGGGATTAATGCCAAGAGAAAGAAGACTTGGTTGCAGTTGTTGAAGACTCGTCGCTTCGACGATGTAGCCCATTATAAATGCCATGGTATGTTTACAATCACCTCTGCTGGCGGCACAATCTTCGCAGATTACGTATAAACTTATTGGTTCTTTTCATTGCATTCTAAACTGCAATAATATGGTTTAATACGTGCGCGGTGTTCTGCTGTAATCTACATTTGGCAATACATACATAACCTACTCTTTTAACTTATACGTACGCAATAGCATCATGACCATAACTCTCTCTTGCCGATCTACAATAATCACAATAAAAATATTATTCAGATATACATATATAAAAATATTAAAAATCTACATTAAAAAAAATTGTGCATGCTCAACTTACTGCATGTATTTAGTTATATTATTATTATATTATTTTCACTTATAAAACAATCTTACTACTTTGAACTTGAATAAAAGGTTTGGTACTTTTAACGCAAATAGCGTTACCTACAATATGAAACTAGTTAGGTTAGGTTACATTACAGTTTTAAATAAATAATTTCAAATAAAATAACATAAGATAGTTATTATCTATACCCCAAATTGACATAATATTACTAGTTAGACAACAAAACTTATCTTCGCATTTTTACTCCTTGCATTTCTGCGGCGATGAAATCTCTATTATTCGATAAATAATCGGCAACCATAAATCCATCTATTACGCGTAGGTTATCCGATTGCCCTTTTTCGAATCCCTCATCCATTTTAATTAATTAGATTGACACTTAAGCACAGACAAGTAACAAACAAACAAAGTACTGCACGAGATCTCCTAACTATCACCGGCGACTAGCGAGTTGTAAGACCAGTGACGTCACCGCCGACCGCGGGACTGTTAGCGGCATTTAAAAATTTTTCAAACTTCAAATGCCTGTAAAATCATAACTACTTGGTTGTTTTTAATGAAAGAAAGACTAGTATATTTATTTACGTTTAAACTTTCCTGTAACGAACTTTGAAGCATTATTTCGAATCTATTACCATTCCTCATTACGTACGTACTATCACGCGTAGTGATATGATATCTTATCACACCGGTATTGTCACCCGAATATAATAGAATAGAATGGTTCAAACAAAAGTTCATTTTTTAAAGCAACAGATATTTTATCTTTATCAAATATCCTCTTAGTAGACACTAGTCAGACGTCCTTATGATAATATAATTATCATAGTATTTGATCAAACTACCCCACAAAGTGTAAAAAATATACCACGACATTTTTCTACATTCAAGATAATATTTATTATCTTCTTTTATAAGGCCATTATTAAGGCAAAGGGGCACAAACGTGCGACTGTAAGCGCGACAGGTTGTAAGTTCTATTCCCAATTTGTGGAAAATTAAATATTTTTATTTGCCCCCTCTGTCAATAAGGCAAAAGACGGCATTGAGTTCCGCAATACCTCGAGAATTCGGCGGCAAGTGGATAACAGAGTGTCTTAACACTAGGTTCCCAGGTTCCCTCTGAAACTATTATTGCAATCTCCGAATACAACATTTTCTTCTAAGAATAATGAGAAACTAAATACAAACAAACACGTGTAAGGGAATATGAATAAGCTATGTAAATATGAATGTGGCTTTGCAATTCTGCCTGAGGCGTATCACGTACACCATTAACACAAATGTAACGATCTCGATATAACTCTCGGAAAGGTCAATTCAAAAATGTTATATACATCAAATTATATAATTCTTATAGTTTTTTTAATGTTTTGCATATCAACATTTTATGTAACAGAAGGAAGGTAGGTTCGTTTATCAGAATCGGGAAACTCCTACATTATAAACAGAAACTCTTAATTATCGCGTTTAATAAGCATAGCGTGTTTGAAATAACTCAGTTTCTATTCGTTTAAACTAGTTCGATTTGCCCTGGCACAAAACGCAATGCCTCAATATATCAGGCGGAAAGCGGGAACTGAGTGCCAACACTGTATTTCCTTTGCCTAGCCTGCAATGTGAGGTATACAGCGTGAATCTGATTTTTTGTTTGTTTAAAGTTGTCCAAGTACTTAATTTACAATTCCTATTGAAAATAACATATGTAGTAGTTTACATTAGCTTCTCCTAAGCAACATTTATCTTTCTGATGTCGTCATCAACCTTTATTCGTCGTAAGATTATATTTCATATGGACTTAAATCAATTAATAACAGTTTAGATTTAGCGGTGTTAAGATGTCAATCTTATCTATGGTTGCGTCATAGATTTAATTAACTAAGTTACATGATAATGTATAAAGGTTAAACTGTTTTGAAATTAAAATAAGAATTATATTTGTTTACAAATATATATTTGTCGTGTATGTCCTGGTTAAGCGACAATCAACGTGTTTCTCTAAAAGGGTGAAAAGGCGGCTTCTTATAGCGTCATCTTTAAAATAACATATGAGGAAATGGCGGCATAACATCATAAAAAACATCAAGAAGATAGAAGAAAGGTAAATTGCCCGTGTATCGAACGTGCACCTACCTATCTACACAAATAAGTCTTTGCCATAATAGTACGCGAAATTAAAAAAAAAACATAAAAAACCACATATAAACCAGTTACAGCTTAAAACAGTTTATTTAATTCGTTCTATATTTAGAATATCTTCATAAAAACATTTCGTAATGTGCTAAGCATTAACGCATACAGAGATGAATGAGTTAATGCTAAAGTCATTATATAGATATGTCGAAATTGTTAGCTTTATATATGCAATAATAATTACAAAATAACTCAACTCCAACACCAGTTTGTATTGCAGTTTTTAAATGATCACAAATAATTAACTTCTTGATAATATTTGAAAATTTAAAAAAAATGTAGAAAAGTTTGCAATTTTACAAGTTTTGAGAAAATAGTTTTCGAACTTGTCGATTTCCATTCTGAATACGTAATATTTTTTTCTCACACCATATTTCGCAGGGTAAATAAACTTTTAATAATTATATTCCCTACATACCGACATATATAAACAAAAAAAGATCGAGAGAGGCCCAAAAATATTTTTAATATGATAGTGGGATTCGAATATAGAACCATCACTTTCACAAATGTACCACTAAGATATAAAAAAATAAACATGGCAGATGTAAGTAATGCCTATATGAAAATAAAGTCATTTACAAATGATCTACTATGTGTATTGTTATAAATAATATTACCAGTGCATTTGTTATTAAACAAATGCATTTTTTAGTAAGTATAATATGCTCGAAATAAAAAAAAATATGAGTAATTTCTCTGTCTGGTAAATCTAAATGAGGCCATCATGGGGCAGTTCAAAGGCCTACACGAAAGGTCGTGAATATTTGAATCTTCAAGTATATCTTATATCTTGTCTAGCCTCAAATGATGTTTGGTTTGGAAATTATAAATATGAAAATTATGTTTTATATGTAGTGAAACTTTCAATGTCTATATCTAATAATGCTGTAGATAAACAAAAAAAAAATGAATTGCTTTCCTATATGCAGCAAATTAGAATATGCATTTAAAATAGTATAGATTGTTTTGTTCACCTGATTCTAATATTTAACAAGCAAGTTTATTTTAGAATTGTTATCAAGTCCAGCAGCCATGACATCATTTACAAGTACAAAACAATGGTTACAAAATAATTTATCAATAGAGCTTCTTAAACTGCTCTAATCTATCTATACACGTAAATTTATATTTTATATACATTTTATTAGCTTCTCACTCATCACAATACACGTTAAAAATACTATTCTCCATTTTCTGCCACAATTGTAATGAACAATGAGTGTTGATTAAAGAAGCCGAATGTGATGTCTCTCGAGAGTGGAAAAAAAAAATAGTTAATTGCCCCAAGTGTGGTTCAGACCCACAACCATTGCATTCACAATTAGACACACGACAATGTGTATATATTTGTAAATGTATATATATTTGTTTCAATACAAATCAATTTAACATAAGAATTTGTTAATTTCTATAGAAACAACTGGTTAGTGTAACTTGTAAGTAACTTGGCAAGTGTTTTTTGTATAAGATATTTTTTTATTTATATATATTTTGCATATAACATATTTTTGACCTTATAATATAAATACATTTGTGTAAATAGTTTGTATATGATTGCTAAACACCTTCATATATTTAATTAATTTAATAAAAAAAAATTACAAGTATATTATAAACTATTTTAATTTTTAAAACAACAACTCACAACCATCAAATTAATGACAAAGCATAAATTTGATGGTAGTGAGTTCAATCTCCTTTCAGGGTTATAATTATATTTAAGTGATTTTACCCTGCTCTGATAGACAAAGCTTTGTTTGATTCCACCACTCAATATACAATGTCAATACTACACTGCTATGTAAGAAAAAATATAATGCTGAGAAAAACAAACCAAAATTCTTAATAATTTCCTATTTTAATAATTATGAAAATCAAAGCAACTAACCTTATTTAATTGTGGTGCTATTTTAGCAAGCATAGCCTGTTTAGTAGTTTCTACTATCACTTTTGGTTGTTCAGTTACGAGTGGAACTCTGCGTTCTAGTTCATCAATTGCTGCTGCCACTTTAGCATCACCTGCTGCAAGTGGTACGGCAACAAATGGAGCAGCTGTAGCCGCAGCTAAAGTTACGCTAGTCTCTGCTGTGGATAGTGCCCATTCAAGTAATGAATGTGCTCCTGCAACAAAACTAGGATTATATATTTTGAAATTAAATTACATATTTTACACTTCAAATTAAGAAATGCATACTGCATTTGAAAATTTTGCTTATTGTTAAAAAAATATATTAAACTTTGAAATATAACTTCAGCCTATTTTTTCTTTTTCTTGAGGCACAATTGATTATAAGTGCAATGGCTTTAGATTTTATTTCCAGTTGAAGGGATAGGTTTAATCCTATTCCCTGGTGACAAGAGTCAGAACAAAGGTGTATTCTGCCACTTTACATTCTGACCCAATAACTAGGTGAAAAATGGGAAATGGAGTGGTGAATTTTATCTTATTACATTATATAGCATAGCAACTCACCCTTTACTCTTGTGTACAAAGCTCCTACATGGCCAACTGCTGCTTCTATTGTTGGCAAAGCCATAACTTTCTGTACTGACTGAAGATGAGCCATGCCAGGTGCTGATCCAACGTCTGTCGCCATCTGAGAAATATATTGTATTGTAAAACTATTTAAATACTAAAAATGTACAAAATTTTTACAAATATATTTAAATTACAATATTAATTTCGCTCGTCGTGACTGGCTTATGAAACTAAAAATATAATTAGCTTATAAAAAAATAAGAGGGTGGAAACATATATTAGTAAAAATTTTCTAGAACAACATTCCGTTTAGATTAATTTGTTACTTTCAACGTTTAATACGTATATAATAACATAACATGAAAGTTATAACGATTTGCAACCGGAAAACCACTAATAGTCATTACAGCCAATGAGAAATTAAATTTTTTGTTGTTTCTTTTACATACCTTTAATATCGAGAAT
This sequence comes from Heliconius nattereri, assembly GCA_013403645.1. Taxonomy (NCBI): domain Eukaryota; kingdom Metazoa; phylum Arthropoda; class Insecta; order Lepidoptera; family Nymphalidae; genus Heliconius; species Heliconius nattereri. Next base: position 1,135,635 of record JAAIXI010000222.1, on the reverse strand, counting down.
AAATTGTTGCGCTTACTAATTTAGAATATAGTTTTTATTTTTAAAATATAATACAAAATCGACTAGAGGACAAAGTACAAACTACAAAAGTGCAATAGAAATGCAATTTATAATGAGAATGTCGAAAGATATCACGTACTTGCGTATTGAAATAAATTTAGTAAATGAATTAGTTATTCGTCGCCAAAGAGTATTTAAAGAGGAGTGAACGAATGAACTGAGAAATATAAATGAATGGAAATTTAGGTAGTTTTTAATCTGTGACATTTTAAGTGAAAAAAATACAAACTTATTATTACATTTTTTAAACTTATTTTTAAGTTTAGGTATACAACAATATACAGCACATTTTTATATTTTTTATTTATGTCTTTGTGTTATTTCTTGAATATTATAATAAGTACTTTTGTATTTTGGACTTTGATCCGTGATGTGTCTTTAGATATGGAATATTCATATTGGACCGTGAGTTGAGTCATATTTTAAATTAGCAACAGTAATTATTATGATGCAATTTTAAACTAATTTAGCATGATAAGAGATTACTTAGTACTCCATGGATATATTTTTGTGATGTTACGATTTCATATATTATTATATGAATACATAACTTATTTCTATATCAATTTATAATTATTTCTATTCATTAAAATAATATAACCATATCATGATCAAAGCCCAATTATACATTATAATTGTTTTCAATTACTTGAAAATGCTTAGAACAAATAAATGAAATGTGAAATGATTACATTTAATGTATTTGTTATTAAAATAACGAAAAATATTTTTTTGCTTGTACTATTAGCCAGAAAATATAAAAAATGCCTTTTCTATCTTAGGGCCAGCAGTAGTACCTACAGTGACTTAGGGGCATAAGGGTGCGAATGAAAACGTGATAGCTTGTGGGCTCGATCCTCACTCGGACATTAAATGTTTAATATTTTCATTTTCTCGTTCTGGTAACGAGATAAAGCGCGGCGTTGAGTTCCGCCTCCAGAATTCGCCGAAAAGTGAGGAACGCTATAATGTAACAATGAAAAATAAAGACTGTTAAATGGTATTCGTCAAAATAAACCATCGAAAGCAACGGCTAAGGGCTCCAGGCGCCCATAACCCAATTATTAATAATTAATAATAGTTAACACAACAAAAACAAGTAATCTATGCGTCTTGGCCAACATATGAACATAGTCATAAACAAACATTGGATATGCGGAAGAAGCTGAATGCTGATTGGTCAACGCGGCCCAGTCAGATTGGTTTGACAGTATTGGTCAGACGTGGTTTACACAATAATCCGGGCTTGGTCCGCAAACATTTGCGATGTCTTGGACAAGCGATGTGGTATTGGAGTTCTTGGAACACTATCGGACCGAACAAATGATATGGGACCCAAAACACCCGCTGCACAGGAACCGAAGCGAAATCAACGATGCGTGGCTTCGAATCCAAAATAATCTAAGCGTTCATTGCTCGGTTACAGATCTAAAAAAGAAAAAAGAATCTTTAATGACATCATTTCGATTCCATTTGGCTAGAAAAAGGAAATCGCCAAACGATTATCGAATTATTTGGTTTGCATATCCGCTCATGGAGAGCTTCTTGGGCGGGAAATACGAATGTGATAATAGTGTTCAAACGGATCACGAGGTAAAATATGCGTATATTGTATATACATACGTATTTATTTTGATTTAATGAATGGACGCAATGCAAAATATTTTAAAACATTGTATTTTTTAAAATAAGTTTTAATTATATTGTTTTCTTGAAGCATCAATAAAAATATTTATGACTTTGAAGATTAAAAAGAGATAGTTAATATTTATGATCATTTCAATAACTAAATTAGATTGAGGCAGTCGTGGTGCAGCGGCACAAGTGGGTTCGATCCCCACTCCAGGAAGTGTAATATTTATTTACGTTTATATTTCTATTTCTTCGCTCTGGTGTCGAGGCAAAGCGCGCCGTTGAGTTCTGACTCTCAACACGCAATATTCGGCAGAAAGTGGGGAATGGAGTGTTTTATCACCAGCTCCCCTCTGCCTGCCACAGCAGAGTGCTGTGTGCGGGATACAGCGTGAAGCTGATTTTGAAATTAGTTAGAATTAATTTGAAATTACTATAAGTCGCTAACTGTCACCTCTATTTTCTAAAACTTAATTTTCATGTGAGTTTTAATGAAAAAAATAAGTTATAAAGATGGTTTTATTATATTTACAGTACGATTCAAACAATAGTTGTCAAAATACAGCATTTAAACAGGTGAATATAAAACGCAAAATTAAGAAAACCAGCGTTGAAACCGAATATGGTAAAAATGAAGTGGTGGACGCAGTGGATTTGCTGAAGTCCCCTACCGATTCAAAAAAAGATAGAGACGAATACGATTTATATGGGCAGCTACTAGCTAAAAAATTACGAAAATTAGACGAGCGACAACGAGATATCGCCATGCACGAGATCGATAATATAATGTTTAATATGAAAATGCATAACACAGGAGCTCAGGCAAGAAGCTATACATCATCACCAACTCAAGGAACAAATAAAATTAAGACACCTATGTTTCTTGTCCAACAACACGAATCTTTCGAAGAGGAAAATATTCCTTTTCAGGAAAATCAGCATACTTAGCTAATACATTATATTATAAGTGTAGGTATGTAGAAGATAATAGGGCTGGACCCAATGATATCATATATTTGTAAATTATACTTAAGATCTGCGGTTTTTAGTGAAAAGTGTCTCAATTATTATATAAGATTTTTCTATACTATACTTTTTTAAAAATACTTACTTACTTTAAGCGGCAAGGTTAGCGAAAAATGTTCATTGCTGTTGTTTACTCACTTGGTTTATATCGCGGATACTAATCACGCACAAAAATGTTTTTCGAGAGCTGAAAAGTTATTTTTTAGCTTTAAAGCTTACTCGCGCCCTCGCCTTTTTTGTAATAACTTATAATACTGATGTTTGAGATGTTTTAGGAAAGTTAATAAACATATTATTTTTTTTATATATACATATATTAATGTACAAATAAAATATAGTATTGTAGGATGATACCAATACAGTAGAATATTTTTACGTTATATTTGGATAGGTTATTTTTATTTACATAAGTTGTTATTCGTGTATAAATATTATACGTGTATATTACAATTTTTAAAAAAAAATGTGTACACCATAATATAATATTGTTGTTGTTTTTATTCTTTATGTACAGAGTTCTGAGCGTGCTAGTTCACCTCTAATCACTTCGCCAATGTGACGTTGAATGGAGAACACAAAAAACAAAAGCATACAAAATATATACAAATTTTATTTGATTTTTAACAGTAAAAAAAATACAGTCGAATTGATAACCTCCTTTTTGAAGTCGGTTAAAAATACAGATTACGAGCATTAAAAGGCGGTGAGTTAAATTTTTAAAAGTACTGTGGTTATGGTTTAAAAACTTATTTTAAGCTTTAGACTATGATTGTGGTTACAATCATAGTGTTTTTTAATATAGACTAATATATTTTCCTCAAGACTAGGTTTTAGAAAAATATTGTTGTATGTCTGATAGTAATTTTAAATATTAAGATTATTATCTTTGTAAGTATATAAATTATTTTCCTATTTGTTACAATAAATTATTATGTACATTAGGTATTTCCATTAATTAATATAATCCTCCCTTTCCTCTAATAAAGTAAAATAACACTAAGGTTTTGTTAACATTACGGAAGGTATATACAGAGTGTCTCAGTAGTCAACGATAAGACGAAAACAGGTGATAGACCAAGTCGTGACAGTTATGAGAAAAATATAAAAAAAAGTCTTTGTCATGTATATTTCATATTATATTGATTTCAAAAAATTTCGGAAAAACCGACACCCTGTGATGATTTTTCAATGCTGCAGCTAGAATGTAATAGAAAAGATACCACAACGATGATCGTCATTCCGATTTTCGTGTATTGATTTCTCTCTTCAACAAAGAAGTAATCCAGCAAGTATCGTACCATTTCGGAATCCAGATTAAATGTTTGATTTAACTTGGATAGACGGCTCACCTGGACCTATCACATTAAGAAGAAACGCGATGAAATTAACCACAAGTTCCGAGGTCTATATTGGCTTTTGGGTAGAAACTCTGTCCTATCAGTTGATAATAAGCTGCTGATTTACAACTCCATCCTAAAACCTATCTGGACCTATGGAATTCCCCAATGGGGCACTGCTAGCGAAAGTAACATCATGTGCATCCAACGAGTCCAAAACAACATTCTGCGTAACATAACAAATGCCCCGTGGTTCTCAAAAAACGACGAGATCCACGAATATCTTAATGTCCCCACAGTCCAGGCTGAAATTGAAAAACATAGAAAGAAGTACGCATACCGCCTCTCGAACCATCCAAATGCCCTAGCAAATGATCTTTTAAAACCCTTACCTAGAACGCTGAAAAGGAAGGACGTGCTAAAAGGCAGACGAGTCGCTGGCCTCGTCGCCTAAACGCCATTTACTCTCAGGTCATCTGCTTATAGTCTTGCGACTGATTGCAGATTTAAATACTAAAAAAAAAAAGATTAAATGTGCAAACTTTTTTAGTTCCTTGCAAAAACAGTGTAGTTAATTTTTTTTACAGTACAGTCGGTTAAAGTTGGGTGTAGTAAATATTTTGAATTTAATGTTTGGCAAAAACACCACATTTTATTGAAAACTGATGCAGGTATGTTTCAATCTTAAACTGTAATTCACAGAAGGGTTACTCATGATTACATTACAGAAAAAAAAACGAAGAAAGACTAATATTTGTAGTTTTAGGACTTGAAAAACCTGTGATGATATTTTTAGTTTTTCCGATTTATTTTAAAATTTATATAATATGAAAAATATATGACAAAGATTTTTATTACATTTTTCTCATAACTGTCACGACTTGGTCTATCACCTGTTTTCGTCTTATCGTTGACTCCTGGGACAACCTTTATAAACTACAATATTAGTAAAAAGTTTTAAGCTCGTGTTTATTGAAATTAATATTAAAAAAAGAGAATATTAAGAGTCCTTTATTTTAATAGTTAGAATATGCATTTTTATGCATATGAAGGTATTTACTTATGCAATTATTGATTGAATATAGAGCGCATGAATTGAATTACATTCAGTCGATACTTTTGTTTTTTCATCTGGCAATGTTATATTGTAATTATTTTGACATTTTAATGTGTAATAGTGTTGTACTTTCACAAATTTTGGATAATCGAGTTTTATTATTTCTGCCTTTAATTTGAAATTAAATTACCGACAGAGATCGTTCTTGAGCCCAAGATTTGAGTGGAATAAGAATATTTCACAAAATTTTATAAAATCTAGATATTTATATTCATTCAATTCACAATTAAGCGTTAGGAGTCATTAGTATTTTTAGTACAAATAATAGATTTTAATAAAATCGTTATTATTTGCTTTTTCTCGATAAGTACATCTCTATCCATATTACTTGTTGATGAATGTCAAATGTCATTTGACCAAAACAACTTAACCAGTGCAGCTGATCGTGAAAACATTAAAAAATGCAGGAGAAATTTTGAAATATATATATTTAAACAATCATTTTAATGATTTAAAAAGTCGTCATGGCTACTTTGTTAAAAGAAAAACGGCGGGATGTATGTATTATTTTAATATGTCATAAACGAACAAGATTGGCGCATTAATTTTTTGACTGGTAATTAATAGAAACAAAGGGCTAATATAGGGCTATTTTCTTATTGGTCTTTTAGTATTTTTGAATTTTCCTTTCACAGTGTTTTAGTGATACTAAAAAGTAATAGTTTACAAAAATATAGCTTTCTGAAATACAAAATATAATTTAAAGTTTTTAATTTAAGGTCAACGAGGAAATTGAATTAGAATGTAAATTTATATTTTTGGTTAAAATCATAATTTACCGTTTATTTAATTACGCGTTTTTGTATAAGGTTTATTACTTAAGTTGATTACTAATAGAAATGATTAAAATAATTATTTAATATATTGTAGAAAAAGAAGATTAAAAGCAAAAATATTACAAAAAAACAGCAAGAACCAGAGCAATTATTTGAAGAGAAACCAATTTCAGTCACACCCTGTGTTATACATGAACAGGATACCATCATTCCAGAGGAAGGAACATGTGCAGCGGTAATAGAAACCGATGATGAAAAAACCACTTTAGTTGTTGAACCATATGTTGAAGAAGTAGAAAAAAAGCTTGAGGAGAAAGATGAAGAAGAAGTTGAAGAGAAAATGGAACCATCGGCTCCTGTTCTTCAAGAGCAGGAATTTGTATCATATCCAGTTCTTGTTAAAGTGGTAGAGGACAAGCCTAAAGTGAAAGGTATTCCGATGCCATTGGAGGAAGCTATACGATTGTTTGGAGGAAAGGAAATTGCTGAAGTTAGAGTGATTAGTAAACAAGAAGAAGCTAATGTAGAGGCTGGCCCTCAGATTCAGCCAGATCATCCTTTGGTAGACTATTTATCAACATTTAGGTATTATGTGTCTTTCAAACTTAACATTGTACTCCACACATAACAACAAAGGCAGATGGAGCCACTCCATTCTTGGCATTCTTCCCAATATTTAAGATGTTGCATATTGAGTTGTGGAGCTTAATGCCACACTTTGTCTTCTGCCCAAAAGGAAGATATGTAAATAATTCATTCACAAATTTACTGAATGACTGTGAAATTCATAACTGTGGCACCTCTTGAAAACCATCCACTCTGGCCACTAAGCCATAATATATTCTCATCATCAATATCCATATCCTTATATGCTGCAACTTATTTATACTGTTAGTATCTCTGTATGGAGAGTTTTACAAATTTCTGCTACCCAAAGTTAATTGCTTAGAATTAGCATTTGACAAATGAGAATGCTATTTATTCAATATATTTTAACAGATTTTTTAAAGAGGTGCGGAGTCAAATTTCTAAGTTTTCTAAAAAGCATGCTTCTTTACTTAGTGTAGAATGACATTTTAAAAATATTAAAAACAAAAATATATATCAGAATGATTTTTTTCTTTATATTTACATGTCAGTTGTATTTTAATTTACATCTTTTTTCCAATAAAAAGTGACATTAGGTTCTAGTACTAAATGTCTGGAATGTGAATGGCAAGGAAGTTGACTGCCACATTCCACATTATTGTTTTCTTCCTAGCTGTGATTTATTATTATTAGCTTTTGTTAGTTTCACTAGACACTACTACAACTTTCGCCAATTTTTTTTAGACAAAGCTTGCTAAGTGTCGTAACTCAACGTTTTTAACAGTTTACCATCTGGTAAGAAAGTGTTTCCTTTCTCCAAGTGGAAATTGAACACACAATGGTCATATTTACAATCAAATTCTGTGCAGCTGTACTATGATGGCCTTTACTGTAACTAACATATGATCTTGTCACTGCTTTATTTATAATAAAAAAATATTTTTTAGGTCTTCATTAAAAGCTGTAGAGCGTGAGAGGAATCGGATAGCAACTGGTTACGTTGAAGAAGAAAAGTCTAGATCAAACCTATGGAAAGTATACAAACGCACAGTTAACGTGTCAGAGAAGTGTTCGTGCGGATCTCCAATAACTTTCCGAGCCACTTTTGACGTTGCTAACTTTGATAAAGAGAGGTTGCCGGCTGCGAGAATGCGCTTAGCATCCTTGTTGCGAGAGGTCGAGGAGTCATATTGTCATCATCAGCATATTACTCTGCAAACGCATTATGATGTAATTTTGTTATTATAAAGTGTCAATTTTTATTAGCTTAACTAACAATGTTTAGTGACATTGCATATTACGCGTTGGAACTCCATTAAAAAAATCTCAAAAAAAAAACACGCTTTGTCTTGTTACCAGAAGAAATGTGGAATGATAATAATTCTTTACATATTTAAATTGTTATTCTACGTTTAGGAAAGAAAAATACTTTTTGCAAAATATATAAAAATTTGAACATAGTAGGATTTTAATCCGGGCCTCTTGGGAACCGTTCAAGTGCTCTGACCAGCTCAGCCATATGTTCAGAACAGAACTAAATAAATGATTTTTATTTTTTTTAATTTTTATAATAAGTTTCTTATCATTCACAATCACTTATTATTAAAATTATTTATGAAATATTCTCATAAACATTTACAGGTCGACGAATTACTCTACGACATCCTACAAACGCACAAAGACAATGTGAAAGAAGCATTATTTCTCATATTTCAAGCTATGAGGCTAAGTGACGGTGCCCCTGAAGCTTATTCCCAAGCTCTGCAACGCTGGGCCTGTATACTCTCCACTTCTCTGTTGGAGGAGGAGAGTGTTGATTCACTTAGCTATTTATTGTTCTTCCTTCATAATATATTTAGGTGAGTGTGACTTTTTTTAAAGTTTACTTTGATATTAATTGTTGTATGTTAGTTATGATGTATAATCATTTGTCTATATATTATATTATAGCTTAAGGATGATAAATTTACGATGTTTTAGTCCTAGCAATTACGATAATTGATAATTTTGAAGTGGTAAAGCATTTTTTTCTAAATTGTTGGTACATTTGAGGTCATCATGGGCTGTCACAAAAGTGTGACTATAAACGTAACGCTTGTGGGTTCGGGTCCCACTCGATGCAATCAAATATATTATTTTCATATCCTTGCTCTGGTAACGAGGCAAAGCATAACGTTTATTCCCGTCATTCAACACACAATCGATCCTAAAAAGTTGGCTGAAAGTGGGGAACGAAAGACTCTTAATGAGAACGAAGTATCTTAGTATTATGTTGCCATGTTCCTTCTGCCCAGCCTTGTTCTTAGTCTGTTTTGTGTAGGATACAGCGTGAAACTCCAAAAAACAGTAAATAAGAAATTCAATTTCAGGCAAACTCGTTCAGTACAATGGGCCGGCAGCGTTCTCAGTTTACAAGTCAACGATATGAGCTCTGCCGCGAGGTTAATGGGCATATTAGAGATTATATTGACAAGGCCTGTGTTGGAACCTGCACAGGAATGTATAGAAGGTAAGATTTTGTTAGGATTTTTTTCACGCTATATCTCGCACACAACAGAGTTAGCAGAGGAAACTTAGTGTTAAGACACCCGATTTCCCATTTTCAGCCGAATTCTGAAGGCAGTGCGTGCTATATTGTGGAACTCAACACCGCCCGTCTTATTTAAACGCCGCGCTTGTCTCGACACCAGAGCGAAAAATAGAAAATAAATATTAATTTTATTTTATTAATTTATTATACAGAAAACAACAGCATATTTATAACTACTTATAAAAAAACTTATACAAAAAAAATAAAGTAAAAAATTACAGTTTTCTACTTATAAGTATTATCTAAGTACAGTACAGAGCTACACATGATTTAATTACATTGCTCCTTATCTAGCTTTAATTTTTAACAATTGTGTAGAATCCGGTACTTTTCCTGATTTAATGAAATATAGTAAAATAGTGCCGCTTTACAAAAGTGGAGATAGAACTGACCCTGGAAATTACAGACCGATCTCTGTTTTGCCGTCTCTAAGTAAAATATTTGAAAAAATAATATTTAACCAGCTCACAATTTTCTTAAGTGTTAACAATTGTTTCCATAGTGAGCAATATGGTTTCACCAAAGGCAAGTCCACCACGGATGCGGGTGCTGCACTCCTAAAGCACATTTATGACGCATGGGAGAAGTCACAAAATGCTATTGGAGTATTTTGTGATTTATCCAAAGCCTTTGATTGTGTAGACCATGAAACTCTGTTATTAAAACTATATCATTATGGTATACAGGGTACCGCCCTTGATCTTATTGCCTCATATCTAAACCGAAGAATCCAGAAGGTTAGTATAAATAATGTAAAATCATCTGGATCTCCTATAAAGATGGGCGTTCCACAAGGATCTATTCTCGGTCCTCTTTTATTTCTTATTTATATTAACGATCTGCCTTTTTATGTGAAGAACCTATGTGATATTGTTCTTTTCGCGGATGACACCTCTTTAATATTTAAGGTTGACCGAAATAAAATAAACTATGACGAAGTGAATAGTGCATTGTCGCATATTCTTCGTTGGTTTGATGTTAATAATCTAATGTTAAATGCTAAAAAAACTAAATGTATTGAGTTTACTTTACAAAATGTTAAAAAACATAACTTTAGTCTACTAATTAAAGGAGAAGCTCTTAATTTGTCGGAATCAGCTATTTTCCTAGGTGTAACTATAGATTCCAAACTCCAGTGGAACGCTCATCTGGAAGCACTTGCAGATAAACTCGGCTCTGCCGCGTTCGCAATTAAAAA
>JAAIXI010000222.1:1054372-1123661 GCA_013403645.1 Heliconius nattereri | reverse complement strand
GGTACAAAAGACCTTACGACTAAGCTCTGATACGTGAGACGACCAGCAAAAAGAACTATCCATCCTGATTCCCAGATTCCTAACACTCTCACTAACCTCCAAACAAACATTATCATAAAAAATTGAGGGTAAAGGAGAACGTAATTTAGACAATTGTTTAGAGCTACCAAATATACACACCTGAGACTTGTTGGGATTGACAGAGAGCCCAAACGATTTACTCCAGGAACTAATAATTTGTAAATCTGAATTAATTTCATTAACCGCATTTGGTATATCGTTTACGGCTGCAGTTGTGTGGTGGTACGATGACGATATGGGTTGAGTGAGAGTGTTAATGAAAATGGAAAAGAGTAATGGTGATAGTACACTTTCCTTTTTACACCTTTCCTTTACACCTTGTGGGACGCCAGCGTTGATACTGCATATTGATGAAGCTTTTCCATCAAGCTTAATACTTTGTCTGCGTCCGTGTAGGTAAGAGGAAAACCATTCAGTAGCTTTCGAGGAGAAGTTAATAGATCTTAAAATAGATAATAGAATATCGAAATCAACTGTGTTAAATGCATTAGAGAAATCCAGCAGAACAAGTATAGTCACTTGCTGGTTTTCAAAACCGCATCTTATATCGTCACAGACTTTATTTAGAGCTGTAACGTGGCTGTGCCCAGGACGGAAACCAGATTGGAAAGGAGATAGTATGTTATTATTGTGTAGGAAAAGATAGATTTGCTCGTGTACAATGCGTTCAAGAACCTTAGATAGGAAAGGCAGTATGGATATAGGACGATAGTTTGAGAAGGTTTAAAGTTCAGGTGTTTAATAAATAATAAATATGAATTGAATATATTGTTAAGAAAATTATTTATTAAATATTATTTCATAATATAGGATAGGAACGAGAAATAAAAATAAGCTTGTTACACCTTTTTCGCCTCCAAAAAGTTAATAAATCGTTTATGGGTCTGAGTATATATAATAAAATTCCGCAGTGTATTCTAAGTTTGCCACTACAAAAATTTAAAATATCTGTAAAAAATTCTAACAAGTAAAGTTATTCTTTATATTTAGTGGCTTAATATATAAACGATAAATGAAAGTGACATTTTCATGTTTTATTTATTCATATCGCACAGTAGCAGAGTCGGCAGAGGAAATCCCGCGCTTTGTCTTGTTATCAGAGCGATGAAATGATAATGTTTCTTTATCTCGACTGGGAGTCAAACCCCCAACCATCGCATTAAGAGTCACTTTCCCGCGGCGCAACATTATATTTATATATAATTTTTTTTTACAGGTACATGGGAAGAATTAGATGACCATGGCGAGGGTTCCGCAGTGGGTGATGGGAGACTGCGGGAACGTGATCTACTGAACCTACTACAAGCATTGCCTTTACGCAATTTGCTTGCGAAACTCACTTTGTTTATGAGACAGGTTAGTTCTGTGTTTAATCGTTATGATATTGTGTTTGTATTACCATAAGGGAAATAATTATATTTAAATACTAGTGGGCCCGGACGCGGCTACGCCCGCTTGAACTATACGATTATTTATTAAATATATTTATGAAATAATTTTCGGTTTTCAATAGGATTTGTAAGAAAATATAAGCCTAAATAATTAAAATAAGTTAAAAAAGAATAATAAGTGGAGATTTATTATTAGAAAAAATATCAGTGTAACCGAAATGAACAAACAAAAGAAGTAAAAGTAACTAAAGGAAACTCTTAATTTTAGAAAAAGTACCTAAAGTTTGTATATTAAATAATTAATAATTTTTGTGAACAATATTAAATAAAATCCCAAATGATTAAAATTACGATATTTTAAGTGTAGAACCCCGGTATACATAGATAACCGAACTGAGATAAATTAATTATAAGCAGCAAATAATTACATAAAAATTAACACTAATTCGAAAATATATAAAAATTTACAAAATCATCACAGTCATCCGCCCGTTCGCGTCGGTCATACTATACCTACCACTCGCAGGCTAGGTCATTCCGTATCAGTGACATCTCCTTAATTATTTATTAGAATATTATACAGTAAACTATAATTTCCATCTAGATGAAATGCTAAAAGTGACTTATATTTATTTTCATAAGGATGAATATTAAATTATAGAAATCACCTAATTTTTGATAATGTATACAAATCTATATCTATAGTACTTATATATCAACGCGAACTTTTTTTAACAATATTTAAGGGATAATATTTTTGTAGAACATTGTTTTTGTGTCTCATGAGATCGAATCGGCGCGCGCCATATACGCGTTAAGCAAGCTCATTTTGGGTGACGTTTTCTTACAACAACAAACTTTGCAAGCCGTTGCCTAGCATCATCGCGTAGCGACTGTTGGCGGACATACAGATTGTAGGCGGACTGTTGGCGGATTAACATGGCGGAATAAATTGCATGTCAAATTAAAAAGTATATAATATATATCGACAATATTACAAATATAAGAAAAAAAAGTATCCTATGTCCATCCCGGTACCCTCATGTGTCTCTATATGAGTATTTTATCACAAATAAACTAGCGGTTTGGCCCTGATTGCGTAAAAGACAGACAGACAGACAGAGTTACTTTCGAATTCTTAATATAGGTATGGATATATTTTTAATTTTTCGAGGCGGAGTCGTGGCACAGACGCATTAAATGTGACTGTAAACGCGACTGTGGGTTCGATCCTCTCTCAAGGAAATTACATATTTATTAAAATTTATATTTCCATTTCTTCGCTCGGGTGTCGAGGCAAAGCGCGGCATTGAGTTCCGCCACTCAACACGCAATGCCTCTAGAATAAAGCAGAAAGCGGGAAATGGAGTGTCTTAATACTAGGTTCCCTCTGTCTACCCTGCTGTGTGCGAGAGGCTGTGAACCTGATATTATTTAATTATTTTTATATATTTTCCTTATGCCTTAGTAGTCAGAACGTCGCATTGAGTTATGTCGCTCAACACAAAACGCTTTAAATATACGGCTGTGCGTGGGGGACGAAAAGTTTTTTTAACACTTGGTTAAATATTAATATTATTGTCATATCCGGACTCTGGTAAATAAAGCGTGACGGCAAGTTCCGCCACTCAACAAACGCAAATTGGGCGGTTCCTTGTTCATTTTAAAATAGGCACCAATCCTGGTATGCGGAAACCTATTGTTTTACAGGATGTAACAGAAGAAAATGATATGTACTGGGGTGACCGGTCCGGCGGACATGGCGTGCTAAAATGCACATGTGGCGTGCGCACGTTATTACATGTCATGCAAAGGGCATGCACCGCACATGTGAATTACGCTAAGCTGCACAAACATGTGCATATGGTGGCCATGGCCGCGTTGAATGCGCTCGCTGCGTTGCATATGCAATCTAGGTAAGCATGCATGCATGGATTTAAAATATGCTGAGATATTTAAATAGGTTTTAGATGTAGAGAAAAAGTTGGGTTATTGCTGTGTTGTAAAAAACCAAAAAACCTGACAGCATAAAACACAAAATTTTTTTTTCAATTTCTATTACTCTCAACCATTGAACAATTACACTATTGAAATAAATAAATTTAAATGATAATAAAAGTTCTCTAGCTTAGCACCTTTCACTTAACAGTAAAAAAATAACATAATTTCAGAGTGTCATATACAGCGGAATTGGAAGAGAAAATTAAAGTTGAACTAGAAGCGTGCTTCGCCGCAGGATTCACTTTGCTCCACGAAGAGGCGTTTAAAGTACCAGCCACTTTATTAGAACCAAAAGTTGTTATGGCTGTTTGTCAAACGCTCATGCCGAGGTTGCATGGTGAAGATTTTATATATTTTTTAAAATAGTAAATTTATATTATTTCATGAATCCGTAGGCGTTGAGCTGAAATCAATTGATTAATTATAAAAGATAGCTTAGTGTATTCAAAAAATTTAGCTTTATTTCACGAAATTAATCATTTTCATTTTCTCACTCTAGTAAGAAGACAAGAGAAGAAAACTCTAGTAAGAAGAAGAGAATTCGGTATCGGATGAAATGAAAAGGATTCATTCCTATATCTTAAGACTATGGTCCTTATAGAGATAAGCTCTACCCTTACGGTATACAGAGTGAAACTTAAAAAAAGTTTTCTTCACTTTAATTTTTTCACGTATTTTCCATTCCAGAAACTGAACCTCTAACAATTGAAGAACTAGATATAGTCGTCCAACCACAAACATGCAGTGTTCGAGCTCGTCTCATATGTACTGTAGCTTTACAACGTGAAAACGATCAGGATTTAGCTAGAACTGTGTTGGAGTTTATGTTTCAAGTAGGTATATTATTTAATTTATTTCAAATATCCCAAAATAATAAAATACTAGTAATGTGTGTGTGTGTGTGGTAATGTAGCATATAGAAGCGTATGCAGAGAGTATTTAGTGTTTCTTGTTAATACAGTATAACATTAATGTAACGACCCTAAATAGAACAATTTCCTCGATTTAACGATTTTTTGAAAATTCCCTAAAATTGCCTGTAAGACCTAATTATATATATAAAAGATGTTCCCACTGACAGGTAAGACGCACGCACAGTCTAACCGCTGATGATAGAAACGTGAAATTTGGACAGATGTTTATTTTCATAACGTGGACTGACTTGGGGGGCCAAGAAGAGATTTAGAAAAATTGTAACCCTAAAGGGGTGAAATAGATGTTGAAACTTTGTATGGAAAATTTTTAGAATTGGCACTGATCTTTATAAAATATGAAATTCAGATTTTAAAATACTTCATTGAACACATCTTTCACGGTTTATTAGAATAACTCAAAATTATTTCATAAATATTTTTAAGCGGGCGAAGCCGCCTGTGTCTACTAGTACAAAATATACCTTTACATTACGAATACATTTGTTCAAAACTTCTTATAACGAATTTTTAATCATCGCAAAATATAAAAAAAACATTACTAACCTTTTATATAACAAATCCTGTACGTTCACCACATTCACTTTCATACTAAATTCATGTCTCGAAAGGTTTGGACTTGTTAAATCTTCTTTGTAAGACAGTTATTATTGTTTGGCGTTCAGTAACGTAAACACTGCTGTTTAACACTGTTGTTTTAAAGTTTGCAATCGCTGATAAACGAAAAAGCTGAGATCAATATTTTTTTTAAACTTGTTAAAATGAAGCATAGGCTATCCTAACCTCTGTATATCGAACCACATATAATAATTGTAAACATATGCAGACTGGCATGCGTCGCACAACATGGTGTTCCCTGGGCTGCGTGGAAGTGGTGCACGAGTTAATGCCGTTGCTTCTGGCAGCTCATCCAAGATTACATACATATGCCTTTCATTTGCTGGCTGAGATTTATCAATGTGAGTATTATTTACAGTATGTACATTGTGCATGCATTATAATTTAGAAGAATTAGGAGCTACTGTCAGTGTATTTCTAAAACTTATTTCAAAAGTGTTATTAGTAGGACCACTTTAAATTTGAATAGGGGAAAAGATGAGTTTGGCAGTGGAGGCAATGTTAACATGGTTCGTAATAAATGTTTTTTTAACATCTTCTATTGTACATCTTTAATGTATTGCATCTTATGCAATAAAGAATTCCTTTTTAAGCCTACAAATCGACTCTTTATTAGTGTAGGTTACACTTGGGTGGTCTGGACACTGAGCTCCTCATCCTGCAACGCTATAACCACATGTAGAAATCCATAGAATGCTAAAGATCTTCTTTTTTTTAAAAATACGTTTTATTTGAACTCAAGAAAACGTCAAATCCCATATTTCTGAAAGAAAAATAACATACATGCTAAGTTCTTACTTCCTACAGCCCGTTTTTTTGGCTGTATGTAGTATGTTTGTCATACAATTTAAATTGAAGGATGGTTCTTTTTATATTGACGTAATTAAATTGCTTAATATGTCCTCCTTTTAAAAGTAAAGCCAATCAACCCACTTAATACAAATTATGGGATATTCTTCTAGACATTAAAACTTAGCAAAAGTTATCTGAACTTATACATATATTTATCGTACATTTAGCGGAGAACATAGAGCCCCCGTTGCTAGTGCCGCTCTCGCGGGGATGCTGGCGGCCGTCGGCGGCGGAGGTGCGCGTAGTGCTCACGGACTGGGCCGTCAAATGCTTCCCGCTCGTACAGCACTTGCTGTTGCACCTGGACTTCACTCCGCACATGTACGTGCTAATACCTATACTATATGTGTCAATTAAATTATAAAATATGTAACTGTGGAGAGAATTTTAATTATTCATCTAGTATGTGATGCCGTCATGGCGCAGTGGCACAGCGTCTGATTATAAACGCAATGGTTGTGACTTCGATCTCCACACTATATTTGTATTTATTTATTTTTTTACTAATAAACAAAGCCCAATGTAGAGTTCTGCCAATCATGACGCTTTTGCCAAATTAGACAAAATAAGGAGAGCGGAATATCTCTAAGCTATGCTCTTATGCTTACCCATCTATGCAAACATTCGGAGCTACTATTTTAAATACAACTTGACTTATCTTTATTACAGCGGATTATCCCTAGAAACGCAGCTGATGATCGGTCACTGGGTGTGCGAGTGGGCGTCGCCGCGCGGCGAAACGCCCGAGTGGGCGTGGCAGGTGCTGTGCCTTCTCTGCGTGCACCGCTCTCAATGGTGGCCCGAGCCCGACGCGCCGCCGCCTGACACGCCCCACGACCCGCCCCGCAATTTGCTCTATACGGCCTTTGCGTTGCTAGCGAGCGATTGGGGACATTCCTTGCCTTTGGTAAGTTCTTGAAGCATAGGAAAAATACAATAAAACACAGAAGGTGTATTTGATTCTTTGCCTCCTCAACGTGCTTCGCTCCCACTGGCAGACTATAACCAATGTGTGTTTTGTTCTCCGTTTTCTCAACATGCATCGCTCTTAGTCGCAGTCGTACCCGACCTACTATATACAACTCGCAACCTACTATATACAGCCTACATATTGTCAGCTAGTAATATGCGCTGGTAGACTGTAACCGCTCCGCCAGTATATATTTATGAACTATAAAGATGTATAAGTAAATGGTATTGATCACTTACTTGTATCAATGATATATTTTTTTAATTACATATTATTTATAGATCTGTGGCCCCGGCGTCGACGCGTTGTTGCAAGTGGCGCTGTCGCGGCCGGCAGAAGCCGCACACTGCGCCGCGCTGCTCATGCGAGTCATGGCGCACTCGCCTGAGTCCGTGTCCCTCACGCCCAAGTCAGTATGCGTATCCGTACGTCTAATACTATTTGTACTAGTCTATGTATGTATATAATGAGGTACTAGTCTATGTATGTATATAATGAGGCTTAAAAACGCATAATGTATTTGTCTGTGTTGTTAAAATAGCAACTAAAGTAATTTATCAAGTGGCAATGTATTGGAATTTCGTAATTATTTATAAGGAAAAAACATGGATCTATATACCACTACCAACTGAGTTTCTTTTATATTTATTTAATTCTTCCTTATAGAAATAAAAGTATACCATAAGTTATACATTATTTATTAATGTATCGTTATTTTCTCTCAACAGATTCACAGAAGTATTCACAGTGATACTAAGTTCCGGTCCGAGTTTAGTTCAACGGGCGTTAGGACGTCGAGGTTCTACTGGCCAGGAGCTATTACACCGCTTGCTTATATTGCAGATGATGGATCATAAGTATGTTTTTTTTGGATACTTCAACACCATGGATATCGATCGTGTAGTATTGATTTGTGTTCAAAATGTTCAAAAAATATTATTTGTTTTAAATATCCGTAAAATTACAAAATTAATATCTCTGTAACTAATTTGTGAACAGTATACCAGGCCAGCAACGTAGCGCGCTACTCTCAGCCTGGCTGCACGCCCTGTGGCAGCCGGCGCTGAACGCTGCGAGCCGCGCGGTGCTCGACGCAGCATTACGCGCTGCTCGAGATTTTCTCACGCTGGATGGGCACGCGCATCTGATATTGCAGGTGGGATTAAGATTTTATTCTAAATTGCGTTATAGCATGAAAACAAAAGTTAAAAAAAATTAGTAAATAAATATAATACTACAGAGTTTCCCGACTGCTATTCCTTAGGGTTATGTTATATATGTATGTAATATTCTTTATTACCTCATCTCCAGAAGCGCCATATCTCCGAATCCGACGTATCGTTAGTTTCGTTTTAGCAGCACAAGTTTTCTTAGATAGATGACGTTAAAAAATAGTAATCGTAGCGGCTATGGCACACCATTGGACTTAGTAAAAAAAAATGATTTGAAATACCACAATATGGGTTTCAAATTCAAGAGCTCAATGTGAGGATTTCAAAAAGAATGTATATATATATATATATTTAAAATATTCCAAGAAATAAAAATAAAAAAATATTTAAGAAAGCAAGAACCCGACTGCCGAAACAAGCCGAATGGTTTATTAGGATTAACAGTCGGGACCTATAAGTAATTCTTAAATCAATTAAATCTTTACCAGGAATATTAATGTAGAACGTTAATAATTCAGTAGCTTCGCTTAGCTTTAAATATCTTAAATACGTTAAAAATAAGAATGACTAATAAATTTTCAACAGGAGCAAAGCGCCTCGGATTACATTTTAGACGCAATAAAACACACGTCCATCGCGCCGCTGCTCTGCGAGAGTTTGTTGCGGGCGGCACACGCGGTGGAGCTACACTCTCGCGAGCACCCGCGCTTGCTGGCCGAGCTGTATCGACAGCGGCGGCAGAGGATGAGGATACATGTGGATAATGCTTTGAAGGTTAGTGTATTATATTGTTGATGGGATAGTTGTTTACGATTATTTTTCTTTAGCTTTATACTTTATTTAACATATAGCAGGATAAGTAGAGGGTACCTTGTAGTTAGATACTCCATTCCTCACACACCGCTCAATTTTCGAGAAGTTTTCGAAAATGCGTGTTGAGTACTTAACGTACCTAATGCTTGTCTGCCAGAGTAGGAAAATGATAGCAATCTATATGTAGCCAATATATCGAGTGGAGATAGAACCCACACTCCACAGTCAGATGCTATCCCACATTGTTGCCATGACAACCACGTAAAGGTCATTATAGATTTTTTGTTATTTCCTAAATGTTAATAATTTTATCTTTACTGATAAAGTTTTGCAATCATTACTACATTAATGTTTCCGACTTGGGAAAATGAAAATGATATTTTCATTCTAGTAATTACTAGCTGCTATATGCGAGGTATAGCGGAATGAAACAAAACAATGGAAAATTTAATTTTTTTAAATACTTTTCCAGCAAATCGGTTCACCCCTCTGCGACGATGAACTTGTGATCCACCGTTGCGCAACCGCGTTGTTGGCAGTGAACATGCAGCACCCCGCTCACGTGTTGCTATGGCGACTGCTCATGCATATATACTTGCAACGGCCTGCGCCTGAACAGTATGTAATAAAATGTTATTTTATAATGCCAGGATCTGGAGAATTGATTTGGGCTTGGTGTGCATATTCCAATACTTATTTTATTAATTTTTTTATGACCCACTAATTGTACGGAACCCTCGGTGGCTGAGCCCGACTCGCGGTTTTCTGGTTTTATTTATGATATTTATATTGAATTACAGATCAGAAATACCACCACCAATAGGTCCACTGTTCTTCAGTGGCATAGTCAAATCTCGAGTTTTAGCCCAACTCAAGAAACGACTTCAAGACACCGCAGTATTCCACCACACACAAGTCCAAGTACTTAAGTCAACTGACAGCAGTGTAGTCAGTACGCCGACATCTAGTGTTGTGAAAGACACCACTAGTTCAGATAACGACGAATTATTCCCAACACTAGCGATAATCGATTTGACCGGAGTAACGAATAGCCAATCGGAATGTTCGATGTCTGATGACAGTAAGGGAGTTGATACGAGTGTGAAAGAAACGAGCGGTGATCGAGATATGCATAATTTGTTGAATTATCACATTGGAGCTGAAAAGTAAGTGGGGGGTTTTTATTAAAGTTAGGTTTTGGTTATATGTATTATTATATATAGATAATGACATCCGTGAAGACGCGCCAACTCTTTTTCTTTATCGCTTACAATACAGAGTACAAGTGTACAGTATTTAGCTAGAGTATAGTTTTGTCAAAATCAGCTTCACGCTGTATCCCGCACACAGCGGAGTAGGCAGAAGGACCCTAGTGTTAAGACACTGAGTTTTCCGCCGAATTTTTCGTGGCATTGTGTGTTTGCCGCCGAATGCGCCGAATGTTTCGTGGAACTCAACGGCGGCGGTGGCGGTGGGTGGAGTGAATGAAGTAATATCGCTATCTATAGTAGTTATGATACATTAGTTGTAATTTAATTTCATATGTACATACAGCTAGAGTTAAAATTATATTATTAAGCATATCATTATTTAATAACATATTTTTTTAATTTTAATACTTGATATTCAATATCTGTGTTCCAGATTGATTCGTGAATATTTACAGTGGCTAGAAGCGGGAGAAAATGTTAACGTCCATTCTTATCACGCCGACATAAATCACTATCTGACTGAGCAGGTTAAGTATAAATATTATAAATAATATGGTACGGTCATTTTCATTTAAAAAATATTATTTATCAGAAGTTGTTTTCAAATGATATTAATAATGGTAAAATTTACGCTTATAAGGTAACAGATTCAAATATCATATTTTTTTATTGTAAATACATTAAAATTAATTAAATTGTAGTAGAGTTTACCGAATCGGTAATGAAAATCTACATAGAATGGAAGAAGAATGGCAGGCTGGCGAGGATGTCACGGTGAGAATGAACAGGCGTGGACACGTCGAGAGAATGAGTAATGAAAGAATGGTATTAAAGATTTATAAAGTTAAAATAATAAGAAAGACAGGGATGGATCTCATTGGACCTTCGAGAACATCTTACGTAAAAACCACGACTGGAGGACATGAATTAATGATAGTAAAAAAAGAAAAAGAACTAACATACTAAAATAACACTTGTCTTTGACAGGCTCTAGAAGCGGCATGGCGAGCGTCGCTAGGCACCCTCTCGCGCAGCAGCAGGGAGCATGCGGCGCCACGTGACACACTGCTGTCGCCCGTCACGCATGCGCACCGCGCGCAAGCCGCACTTGCGGCTGTCGGGGACGGAGTCACCAAACGGTACTTATCGCCCATTACATATCAATCTCGGCGTTTGTTGCCAGGGTGTATATGTGCCTATAATATTATATAGTGATCAATGAAATTTTTATTTAAATTTATATTTTCATTTCTTGGCTCTGGTATCGCGGCAAAGCGCGGCGTTGCGTTCCGCCATTCAATACGCATTGCCTCCAGAATTCGGCGGAAAGTGGGGAACGGAATATCTTGACACTAGGTTCCCTCTGCCTATCCTGCTGTGTTGAGATACAGCGCGAAGCTGATTTAATTCAAATTTAACAATTCTTTTTTTATTAAATGCGAAACATAATTCGTATAATATCTCGTATGATACTTATTTCCCCCCAGGTACAAAATCCCGGCGCTCCCGCAACCTCTCGACGATATATACTTCACGGATTCGTATTTGCTGTATCAGACGGTGGACAAGTATCTTAATGAATTGAAACGGTTGTCTGAGTAAGTATTTTTTTGCAAAATGTATAAAAATTGAATAAGTGTTTAAATCTCTCTGAGCTCCTCTTGTAAGCCTAGACGGCTGTGACCACTAAGCGATACGTTCTTATTAAGCTACATTGAAATTCTTATGCTTATTTATGTTTTATGAGTTTTATAAAAAAATATATTATTCTCTCCTGAGTGTGATTCTTCCAAAATTAACTTTAAATAATTTAAAGATGTCTGAATGTTTTATTTTTGTCTGCAAAATGGATGTCAGTCATATCTAATATAGAGTGACTTCCATTACATATAGTTTGGTACATTTTTGCAAGATTTAATAATAATAACAATATTCTTTATTGTACACCCAAAAATATAACACAAAAAAGGAATCAAGATAAGAAAGAAATGTCTTGTACATTATACCTTGGCGGCCTTATCGCTAAAATAGCGATCTCTTCCAGGCAAACTTAAGGCATAGGACGTGAACGTGTAGGAAAGGATTGGGGGTGTGAATAATAAATTTAATAAAATACATATAAATAATTATATATATATATATATATATATATATATATATATATATCCATATATAAACATATATACATACATACACACATACATACATACATTCATGTCCACATAGTACACATATATAGCTTATAGTATAAACAAAATGTAAATAAATAAGAGATAAGAAGCTCAGAAAGTAAGAAAATATTGTTTTAATAAACGTTTAAAAACAGGTCATGCCCGTCTAATATTCATAGGTAAATTATCCCAGAGTCGGGAAGATGGATAGGGAACGCAGTATCTTTACGTTAGGTTCCCGAATCCCGCCATATGCGTGACAGAGTGTGAAGCTAAAAAAAACATTTCATTGACAGACAATGGGAATCAGACATATCCCGTGCAACACAGCTAGATGTGCAGTTGTGGGAGTATGTGAGGTCACTTCGCGTTAGTCGGCCCTTGCCGCCCGTACGTAAGGCGTGTGTGAAAGGATGTCCGCCTTGTACTGTGAGGATACCGGTTAGTTTCTATGTTTTTTGCTTTACTATCATTTCTACTCTCGGGAGGGATTCGTAACATGACAAAGCGCAGTTTTAAGTTCACGCAATGTCTGGAGAATTCGACGGAAAATCGGAAACGAAGTGTCTTGACGCTTTCTTTCTTCTGCTTACGCTGATATATGAGCAACACAGCGTGAAGCTAAAAAAATATCCTTATTCTTTTTACTGTTTTTATTGTTTATTTATAAGAGCCTCAACCAGTCGTTATGGTATTTTTAGAACTCTTACATAACATACGAGTCTCTTGTGTGTAACAACTGTAGTGTAACAATTATAATTTCTATTTTTTATCATATTAGTATTTTCTGATACTAATATAAGTATGTTGTTTTTGATAATAGGAAACAGAATGGTGTATTTCAGCTGGAGCTGAACAAGGACAAGAAGATAACAGGTACCATGACGAAACTTTTTTTAATTTTGCTATATTAACTAATTAGATATTTCACACGAAATTTAAAATATTAATCATGTTTGATAGCATAAACATCAGCTTCACGCTGTATCCTGAATAATATCCCATTTCTTCAAGTGGGGTACGAACCCACAATCAGAGGCAATTATAGTTACACTTTGTGCCCTTGCGCCACGACTGGCGTCTAATTATTTTATAAACATAATGATTTCTTTTGCAGACGCAGTTCTCGTCTCGCCATTCGTCACCTGTCGCGGCCGAGGCCCTATGTAGCGCGTCTCACATCAATTATCAGTTCTTTGGGCGGGTAAATTTATTATTATATCTATTTATTACTTTAATTATTGTAAATGCAACATAATTCAACCGAAAAGAGTGTACTGTGTCTTGACATTGGATTCTCTCTGCGTACTCTTCATATGTGGGATACGGCGTGGAACTATAAAAATAAAATATCTTTTATTTTTATAGATTACACTGTAACGTTTTTGGGTATTATACTCCAAAATGTTATATCACAAATTTTAGGAGAGTCACACCCCCCCCCCCCCATTTGTCGCACATCGTACTTCGTGAACCTTCGCCATTCCTTTTAACATCTGTTACTTGGTTCATGGCCCCTAAAGCATATTAATATTACTTATATATTTCTAGCATATATGTAACTCACATAAGAACAAATAATGAACAGACTAAATGACTGAACGAATAACATAAATATTTTATGTATCAGGCGCATAGGTCGTGAATCATGCGCGTTGGAAGTAGCGGAGCGCGCATACCAAGCAGCTGCCTTCACCTCGCGGTATACGCCCGCGCACGACGCTGTCACTGCACTAGTGTCCAACATTGCTCAGGTATATTTGTTGTTTCTTTTTTATTTTGGGTTTGTTTAGTGTAAGTGGTGGTCATTTTATTTTAGATTTTTACTAAGTAAGTAAGAAGTTGTAGATGTAAGTGTATTTGTACATACTCAAATATTGTATTTGGCACCCATAACACAATATATTCAATCAAGTATAAACTG
The DNA here is from genome assembly GCA_013403645.1 of Heliconius nattereri. Lineage (NCBI taxonomy): Eukaryota > Metazoa > Arthropoda > Insecta > Lepidoptera > Nymphalidae > Heliconius > Heliconius nattereri. Next base: position 1,109,525 of record JAAIXI010000222.1, on the reverse strand, counting down.
ACACCAGGATATCTTATAATCTTTAAATTATTATATTTAATCTGTCGTTATTCCTTTATGACATTTTTAAAATGTCATTCCACACTTAGGAAAGAAAAATACTTATTTAAAAACGTATAAAAATGTGAAAGTATGCTTATTACAACTTATTTATGTTGTTAACATGTCTGTAGGGAAATTTTTATAAATTTTCGCTACCCAAAGATAATTGCTTAGAATTATCCTTTGGCAAGAGAGAATACTATTTGTTAATTATTTTGACATTCTTAAAATATTATTCCACCTATTAAAGAAAAAATGAATTAATAAAAAACAACTAAAAAGAATAAATAAAAAATCAAAGGTAATTTTAAGTTTAGTAATTTGAATGACCCACAGAGGTTCATAAGCGCAGACAGCAAGACGGCATCCGAGTACCTGTCGCGCTGGGTGTGTGGCACGGGCGCGCAGCAGCGGCTGTGCAGCGCGCTCGTATCGCCGCGCCGCCTGCCGCCCGCTACGTGGCCGCGCCTCTACGCCACCGTGCTCGCACTACCCGTCGATCCTCATGTGGCTTTTAGCTTTTTGTCTAAAGTATGTTTAAATTTTAATTGTGTACATTTATATTTCCATTTCTGGTGTCGAGGCAAAGCGCGGCGTTGAGTTCTGCTACTCAACACGCAATGCCTCCAAAATTCGGTAGAAAGTGGGGAACGGAGTGTCTTAACACTAGGTTCCCTCTGCCTACCGTGTTGTGTGCGGGATTCATCGTGAAGCTCATTTAATTTAATTGATATTTTTATTATTTATATTTATTATTTCTTAGTACAGATACGTGGTCCGCACTTTTTGTTTGCTAGATTATAAATTAAGTGGGTTTATTAAAATCCATTTGATTCTCGCTCTAGTTAAAAAAACGAAGCGCAACATTACGTGCTGCCACTCAACAAGCCATATCTCTAAAATTGAGCGTAATAATACGGAATTATCAATATTTTGTTATTACAAACACATAAGCGGCAATATTTGGTGATTTCTACGATACATGTTTAAAAATTAAAAATTTACTTAGTAAAACAGTTTGTCGAATCCCCATATTTCAATATCAAGTAGAAATCCCCATATTTCAAACAAATTTATCATTATTAATATCAATTCTATATAAACTGAATACTTCCCATCTAGTTTGACATGTCAAGCTGGGCATCGAGCGCAGACTCCTCGCAGCGCAGTGAAGTGTTAGAGTCACTAGTGAAGGCAGCTCTGCGTATCGGACCCGATCCTACTCCACAGTATATGGTATTGTTAGAGGTAATGTATCATTTATATAAAGATTAATTTTTGTGTCAATTCCCATTAAATATTAATTACAATGTCTGTCTTCAGATACTAGACAAACAATCAGGTGCAATAGTGCGCAAGAAGGAACTGTGCGCGCACACGCTGCGGTGCGTGCATGCCAGCGTCAAGTGTCGTCTGCCGGCGCCATATTGCGCGCACTTACCCGATGTTGCGCTTACCTATGCTGATATGATGCATTTTGATCAGGTAACCTTTGATGTTATGTTTTTTTCATTATTATTAAATTATAATCTTAGATGAAAAAATAATTAAATTCTTAACAATAAAAGTTGCAAGCTACGATTCGTGCCCGCCAGTGCCAAGTGTCGTTAACCGGCGCCAAATTGCGTACACCTCATCCAAATTACGTACATTCGTTGTTGCCTTTACTTAAGCTGGTATGATATGATGTATTGTGATCAGATCGAAATGGTTTTTTATTAAACTATATCTGACTATCCTATCCTATATCTTATAAAACAAAGTCGCTTTTCGTGTCTGTCTGAACTTTCTAACTCTTCTTCTTCTAAACCACCCAACGGATTTTGATGCGGTTTTCACCATTAGGTCGAGTATTTCTCAGGGAAGGTTTATATATAGTTTATTATTTGTACATTCTTATGTAAATTAACATAAATACGATAAATGTGTATAAAGTCCTACCCGTTGAGACACTTTCGCGCATGCGCTGCTTTAATGGTAAGTACTACATGAAAATAATGTACTGGAGTATTGTTCCTCTTAATAAGATCTACAAAAAAGTCCGCGACAGCATATTCGTATCTTTTAAGAATAACGTGTAGTGATCATATTTCTGTCTAAAAATAGTAATTTCAATATATTTTTTATTGTGAGGGATATTTTTCCATAATGGTATTAATCCTTATCCTTTAAAATACTTTATTAATTTTCTACGTTAAACGAAGATAAAATTTGCTTTTTACACTATTTCGAAATTGCGAATAGTTTTAGAGAAAAACGCAATTAATTGTTGACACATCAAGCCGTTGACACTTCAGCTGTATGTTACTCAAGTTTCACTTATCCCTTACTCTCAGCATATAAATAAATATATTAGTTACGTTGGCCATTTAATATATCAAAACAGTCTTTTACTGTTTTTCATTTTAATAAGTACTTTAGAAGTTGTTAAAATATCAAAAAATCCTTGCTGCGAAACGGCTCGCCACTCGCCATGCGTCCCTCGGCACACCGCGACGTTTTGCGTCGGCCGCCCCCGCCTACCTTACACGCATCAGTGGTTCAGTGGTAAAATGCTCGCCTGCCACACGGGGCGGCCCGCGTTCGATTCCCGGCCGATGCATTCTATTTAATTTTCCTCACAGGCAGCCACGTAGTGCTTGCTTTTCATCAGGGACAGAGTACCGTTTTCCCTACCCTAGCGGTGTCGCTGTAAAAGCCAATAGGGCTAACAGCATTAACCGTTTGAGAACCAAGGCCCTGATGTCGTTCGGAGCTACTACTGGCAAAGTAAATTCAGAAGTGATTGCAGGTACTTTGAAGTTATCCAAAAATTATAATGTATTTCCACGCGACATAGTTGGTTACATCTGTAATTGAATAAGTAGGCCTGTCTGTTGTTTATAATTTCTTTCGTTTAAGTTTTCTGTTGTTTGTGTTATTCATTTGTGTTTATTTTAAAGCAATTGGAAAATCCTTATTGGATCTACGAAAATGCGGGTTGCATTAGGGTTTAATTAATTTTCACATTATCTTAAGTGCTTTGCAAACATATATTGTACGAATAATTTAGTAGTTAAAGCGGGCGAAGCCGCGAGGGGGTCGCTAGTACTATATTAAACCTATATGAAGAATTCAGAAAAACATTTAAAACGCACAGCTAGGCCATCTCCTCCGCGAGCTCGGCCTCATCTTCTGGGAGGCGCGGAACTCCAAAGACATCAACACGGCGCAGTACGCACTGTACGCGCCGCACTTCACGAGCACATTGTATAACTTGCTGAAGGGATTCGTTGCTTTGGCTCTGTCAAGATCTTATGAGCCTGAGAGAGGTGGGTATTAAATGTTTCTCGTGTTTTTAGTTTATTTTTCGACTAAAAACGAATATAGTAGTTTTATTTGTTATATGTGAGATATTTTTAAAGTGTTGCTTGTGATCGAGTACAGAACGACGTATCTTTAGGTGACCTCTGTTTATCTATCACCTTTTCAATTAATAATTTTGTCTTTTAATTTATTAATTTTTGACTTTAGATATCATCGTGTTCGTAAAGTTATGAATAAATAATACAAAGTTATTGGTGAACCAGGTGTAAATGTATAGTTTAATCTAATTAATTTTATGATACAAACAGTCGTTGTGGGATCGGTTTCCACTCAAAGAAATGAATTATTTTTAAGAAAATCGCTCTGGTAACAAGACAAAGCGCAGCGTTGACTTTTGTCACTCAACATACAATATATCGGACATTTCACTAAAAATTGAGAATGAAGTGTCTTTACTGTGCAAGGTTCCTCTGTCTACCCTTTACATGCATATGTTCTTTAACTCTTCTTAGTGGCGTACTACGCGACATCAGCACTCCACGAGTCGTGGGGCGCGTGGATAAGGCCCAGCCCCGTCGCGCCGCTTACTCCGGACGGCGAGGACTGCGTCGCCGCCAAGTACTGCGACGTCGTGCTCATGGTGATGCAGGCTGTTGCCGGTGAGTGTGGTGAGAGATCTTGTACTGGTGTGTGATGTGGTCCTGGTACTTTTATAGTAGCGACGCTCATACTGCGTACAGTATATTATATAAAATAGATAAAATGTAGTATAAAATTTAAGAAAATTCTTGGTATAATTTGTCATCTTTAATATATCAACTTATATATTAAAAATTAAGAATATTTTCTGTCTGTGTGTAATTTTTATTAAAAATAATACATCATAATATTATTTTTTACATCACATAAAAAAACGCATACATTTCTGTTTTCTGCACTCCTCTGTATAAACTATAGCTGTATCAAATTTCATACTACTCTATCCGCGACATTTACTACAGACTTACAGACTACAGACAGATAGACCAGCATACTAATTCTGTGTTGATATCCCAGGTCGCTCGGGCCACGTGCTCCGCTACGTGTGGCAGTGGACGGTGATAGCGGCGTTGGGGCTGGAGAACAAACCGCTGTGCGGGATCATGCTGTCGAACCTCGCGCGCCTGCCCTGGAACCAGCGGTGGTTCCATGTGGAGTGCTTGCTCGTGGTGCCCAAGGTGATCTTAAACTTTGTTGTCTTCTAGTATTTAGCGAAGGGATTGGCAGTCAAGTGTTACGAAACTTCGTTGCACTCTTTGCTCATTTAAGAGATGTAGCGTGTTTGAGAGTGAAATACAACGCCGCGTTATATTTTAATAGGTAACCACAACAATCTAATGATATTTACTAAACTTTATGACTAATATACTAAGGTTAATAATACACAAAAAAACTTAGCATTTTCATAATATTATATATTGGCTTTAAAACGGTATATTTTGTATACCATTGCAAAGCCATTGCTAAGTAACTGGTGTAAAATTAATAAACCTATCTTCTCTAATAATTTACAGACTTCTCTCTTCTTTCTTACAATCACAGGAGTAATATGATTATGCTTGCAGATATTAAACTATAAACATCAATATAAACATCAATATATATGGATAGAAGGCCTCTCAATACAAAAAATGCTTAAAAACTCTTATTCTTACAAATACAATATGTGTTTTTTTTTGTTAATTATATATGATATAGACATGACATGGACACAAATCTTTTATATATATTCAGTTTTATTTATCTTCAACAGATAACAGAAACAGGCACATCACTACTACAATCGTGGTGTAGTAACGTAATGCGATACATTACAGCGGAGGATTGGCTCAATGGTGCCATAGATGAACAAGTGCCCGCTCATCTTGTGTCTATATTGAAAATATTGACGGACAAACAGATGGTGTTGCCAGATGAGGTAAACATTTTTTTAAATTGAGAAATATTAAGGGAAAAAATAAAATAATGAGTATAAGAGGTGTCTGGCACAGGGTTTAAATCAATGCTGTCTGGAAATAGATCAGGTCATTTCTAATATTATTTCCAAGAAACTATTAAAAGTGTGCTTTATAATGTAATGAAATGTCAGGTAATATTTTATACACCATATATTTACCTAATAACTGTCAAAGTAACCACCATCCATATTTTATATTCCATGATAGTACTCACGAAAATCTGGCTACTTTCGCCTTCCCCTGTAAGTTCATCTTTTGAATACCATAATTTCGAACGAAGTAAACTATCCTATAAATGTATAGATGTGTTCATCACTTTTAATGAGTAAATATTACTGTAAGTGTTATTGCATACTTATTCAATTTGATGATTTTTTTTTTTTAATTTACAGGCATTGGAAGAAGCATGTAAACTGCCTTGGCATAGGCTACCTAATATTGCTGTAGAAGAAGCTTTCGAAACTTACTTCATAGATTTTTACAGTACTACTTTGCCATATCACGAACAACCGCATTTTAGGTACTGTAAAAAAATACCTTTAATCTTACTATTATACAGAGTGTTTTTATCTTCACCACTATATATGAAAGCACTGCTTAAACTATAAAAAACTCGATTAACATACAAGAGATTTTGCCAAAAATATTTATATTACTTTTTATTGTAAAATAAAACGCCAAATGTTAAAAATGACCTACACAAACACAAACAGTCACTCATTCACAAAATTGAGTTGCAAAGGTGTTGACGGTGAAGTTGAACGTTGTTTAGGTAATTGCGTAAAATAGAGCGAGAGATATCCCTTTCTAGTTCTGGTATGTTTTTTGTGAATGAAAAGTTGTAGATCGGCAATATTTAGTAGTATTTTTGTAGTAGTAGGTTGTGTAATGTTATTGCTATCTATTCGTAACTGCGGTACACGTAATATGTCTAAACTGTTGAAGAATCTTGATAATTTTTTTAGGCGTCGGTTTTTCTTTTTGCCTATATGCTGATCCCCTAAAAGGAGCGGAGGCGCTTCCACTCTATATAATACAAGTACACCTAGTGGGTGTTGGTGACAAATCACATATATGTGAAATATATACACATCACAATGTTCTTTCAGGGTAATGCTATCAGTGTGCATGCTGGTGGTGGCCGAGCAGCGTTCAACGCCGCGGGGTCCGCTCGTGGCAGAGAGGCGCGCGCGCTGTGTGTCGCAGTGGGTGCGCGCCGCGCTCGTGCCCGCGCTCAAGGCGCACGTGGCCGCCTACACTGCTTACTTGTTGCACGTGTTCACTCATTTGGGTAAGTGTGCGCGTCTGTGTATGTACAGCTGAGTGTGTGTGCATACTGATTTGAGAAACTGTTTAAAAAATTGTTATTTTATGAAACTATAAAAAAATACTTGAGGCCAGTTGTGGCGCACAAAGTGTATCTGTAAAACCGACTGTTTGTGGGTTCCATCCTGACTCGAGGACATGAAATATTTATTTTTAAATTATATTTCCATTTTCTTGGCTCTTGTGAAGATTTAAAGCGTGGCTTTGAGTTCAGCCACCCAACACGCAATGAGGAACGGAGTGTCTTAACACTAGGTTCCCTCTGCTTACGCTGCCACAGCTCGAAACTGATAAAAAAACTTACAAATTGATTATAAACATGGACATAGAGCAACAAGGGGAGTTATGTAGCGGTATGCAGATTAACATTCTACAATCATGTACATATAACGATGAATGTATGTTAATGCGTGTGTATTTATGTGTGCGTGTTTATGATTTAATATATTGACATTTCAGAAAGTCAATATTTTATTTGTAACATAAGTCACACCTTTTTTGCTAGGACTAATTTTAATATTTTCTTGAATTAAAAAATGAATGGAATTTTATGAATCTATAAAGTTTGTTGGAAAAAGTAATATTGAAAAATCAATAATTAAACGTGTAATATTTTAATTGCAGCTCCACATCTGGAAACCTCTCATGGTGAATTAGAAGCACTAATAGGACGAGCTCTCGCCATCATGAGTATGGAACCGGCAGCTGGAATAGCTTTTCCTGTAAATATATACTTTTAAGCTAATATAGAATTAATTAACTTATTACTAATCATCAACTTCGATTTGAATCAAAAAATGGTACCTTGTAAGACTTTAGAAGGTAGCATTATTATTTATACTTTGTAGCGCATCGCCTGTCTGTAAGTGCGACGGCTGTGGGTTTGATTATCACTCGGCGAAATAAATAACTCTCTGTTCTTTGTTCGTATAATAAGACAAAGCAATGTGTGATGTGACCTGCTCTTAACATGCAAAGTGAATTAACTCTAGGTTCCCTATTCTGCCTATTCTTTAATTATATACATGTTATACAAAAGTTTTGATATATTTTTTCAATGTATTTTTATTAATTACATCACAATAAATAACCGTAATCAATATATGGTTTATAATAATTTTATTGAATTCTATTAAAATCTACGAAATTCGTGACTCAGTGGCACAAAGTGTGACTGTAATATTGACTGGTTGTGTGTTCGATCCCCACTCGAGGAGATGAAATATTTATTTAAATTTATATTTCAATTTCCACGCTCTGGTGTCGAGGCGAAGCGTGGCAATAAGCTCTAACACTCAATGTGATGAGCTCTAACTCAAGTGGGGATCGGAGAGTCTTAACACTAGCTCCCCTCCGCCTACTCTGCTGTGTGCAGAATACAGTGTGAAGCTGATTTATTTTATCAAAATCTAGGTATGGGAACAGTGGATGCAAACATGTTCCCCTAAAACCCGTCGCGCGTGCGCGTCGGCCGTCGCTTGTCTCACCTCTTTAGAATATTTTGCAGCTCTCGCTGATGCTGTTGCTAAAGGCGTTATGAATGAAAAAGGTTCATTTAAATTATTTTTATTAAATTAGTTAAAAATTAGAAAAATATGAAAAACATAAAATGTGGTTGCTCGTTACCTTGTTTTTTCCATTTTATGAAAAGATTAGGAATATAAAATAATTCCTTCCAGGACTGTCTATAATATAATTCCCAGTAAAAAAATATGTAGCTATGTCTCAATTTTAAGGTTTTAGAGAGATATAATACGTGTACAATGTTTTTTTTTTACTCAATTCAGATTAAGTTTATCATAAATGTATTTACAATTGAAACATAGAAGGTGCAAACTGGCAAGACATTTCACCCCGATGGGAGCAATGCTCGTGGGCTGAAAGCGGCGCCCTGATATTACGCAAGCGTCTGCACGCCGCCTACGCGCTGCTGCACGCGCGCACGCATGTGCCCACCACACTGCGACAGATATTCAGATCGTTGGTCAACACTGACGTTGACTTGTGAGTATTGGCTTGTCAAGTACGGTCGACGAGTCGTGGCCGCCCTGAAATTAGCTATGGGATATCTTCTTCTTCTTCCTGGCATTAATCCCGGCTATTGCCAGGGTGTGCCTTCCTACTCAATCTACTCCACTTTGCACGGTCTTTTGCGTCCTCGGTGGTTAGACCATTGGCTCTCATGTCCTGCATCACGACATCCAAACAGCGCTTCCTTGGGCGTCCGGGGGGTCGCGCCCCAGGAACTGGTATAGCAAGGCACTTGCGTCCGACAAAGTTCTTAGGCCGGCGCGTAACGTGGCCAAACGTCTCAGGCGACGCTCTTGGAGCTTATCCGCTACGTCACAGACCCCAAGACTACCTCNCGATGCTCTTGTATATCAGCCCCATGAGCTTGGGCAGTATTCTGCGCTTGGGCGGTATTCTGCGGTATATATATGACAAAAAAAAATCAGAAAGCTTAACTTCACGGCCACGACTCGACGATCGTACTATAATATTTCTTTGGAATGTCTTATAATCAACAAACTGAGTGCAAAAGTATTTTGGGATAATCATTAAAGAAGATAGTTGTCAATATAAGCATGTTTTAAAATCGAGTAAAACAGATTATAATTATGAATTATGTTATTACAGTTTTATACACATATTTAATTTACATTCCAGTAACGAAAACCAAATCATAGTATCTCTATGGATATGTGCAGCGTGTCGCATAGCAGTGCAATGTACGAATGGTGCCAGCAGCACTGAAGGTACAGTAGTTAATTATTATTTAGGCTAAACTAAACAAAAGTAAGGTAATAAGTGAGTAGTAAACCGTACTAACGTTTTATACAGAGTATAAGCTTCACTTAATCATACATACCCTTGACACATTACAAATTAGAGTTAACATGAAATTATTTGTAGTACAGGTAAACTTAAGTTATGTAATTAAAATGTAGGTTATTATTTTCAAATTCATCCTTCTGAAAGGATAAACAGGATTAATATGAAAATCTGGCAAAAGAATATATTCGAAATTCAAAAGTTTCTAATTTTAATAGGCGCAGGACTCGAGGAAGAGGCAGGTGAGGAGGCAGAGAGGCGGGAGTGTGCGGAGGCGGCGCGCGCTATGTTACTGCGTTGGGCTGAACAGCGACGATCTTTGCTTCAGTTGGTTTCGATGCATGCTGCACATTGTCCTACTGCTCAGTTAGTATTTTATTGTTTGGTTTGTGTTATTTCGTTTTTTTTTCTAGTATTTAGTTGATGGTGCAATGTTGTAGAATTCTGCGTTACAATTTGTTTCTACGATTCTATTATAAAGGTTAATTTAGAGGATAGACAGACAGAAATTCTAGTGTCACCTAGGGACATCATAAATTGTACAGAATTTTTAACTAACATAATATATCTACAGACACCGTCTCCTCTGCCGTCTGGGTCTATGCATCATATCACCATCAGACGGCACTGCGCGTTCTTACGAAACAGCGTGTGCTAGCGCAGGAATATCTCCGGACGCAGCGGCGTGGGGACGTGCGCGCTGCCCGCGGTCCCTCCCGCGACTGGCGGCGCGGCTGCACCCCGCGCACGAACGATACTTCTCGGTGGAGCTAGCGCTCATGCCCGAAGTAATATAGCGGCCAACGCCGCAGCCCTACTGGGCATGTCTTAAATTCTCGCTTAGGAAGTCTTAACGTGAACTTCGATGGTATTAGAGATAGTGTCCACATGTTTATTTACTTTTGATGCCTAGATGTATGTTTGATTTCAGGAAAACATAATGCGGTCGTATTAGAGTGGATCGTATCTTTAAGTTTATTTAGTGGATCAATGTGGATGCGACGTCCATGATATTAGAGTGGAAAGGATATCCTCAGGTTTATTTACTATTGATAGCCGCATTTTTGGAAGTCATTATGTGGATGCGACTTCGACGATATCAAAGTGGATATCGTATCCTTGTGTTTATTTTCTTTTGATAGCTAACTTTTTAATTTTAGGAAATCATAATGTGTATATGTTATCCTCATGTTAGTTTACTTTTAAAGATATATTTTACCATGCAAGACATCTCACATAACTAAATATACAACTTGTCTACAAAAATGAATGATAATACAATTTGAATCAATTAAACGGAATCACTGAATAATAGTCATTGTGATGTTCTGTATCGATGAAAAAAGTGCCATTGGATACTGCATCGGAACTAATACAATTATATAAAATAAAATAAAAATGTTAATAATATATGTGTCAATGTTGTTATAATCTTTAAAACTGTCTTTGTCTCCTTAGAAAGAGTAATTGCAATGAGAGCTTTAAATATGAACTGATATGGATTGTTTGAAATGAGGTATTGAATATTATTAGATATATATAAAAGAATCTGACTTACTTAACGTTTGTCTGTATACTGTGTTCTATTATACAGTTGTATATGAGTATTATCATTATTTGATACTACCTTCCTATTAGATTAGTGCTATAGTGTATTTTCGTAATGTATATTATTGTATATAGATAATTTTGTTACGATATCTTTTAAATATTATTCTTGTCAGTAAAGACTCTGTGGTCTCAATTTAGTCACTGTTAGCCTGAATCTAAAACAATGTTTAAATATTATTTTTCGTTATTTTATTTAGTAATAAATTTTATTATTTTTTTTTCTTACTGTAAGCGCATTATAGAGTAGTCTATTTAATCTTCGAAAACTGATCATATCATTCAGAAATGTAATGATAAAATTGAATGAAATTTGTACTATTTTAATAATATATTGTAATATACACTAATTATTATGAAAATAAATCAGAACCTAAACTTAAATATCTATTGTACTTTTAAAATCTTCTTAATAGTTTATTAAAAAAAATCATTCATTAAAAAAATGTATTAAAGTCATAGTAAGATATAGTTGCAAAAAATGTGTAATTTTTAATTTTCTCGGCCTAGATAATACTCTCTCACTCTCTGTAAATATATGTCCATTCAGACGATAAAAATATATATTTTTTTAATATTTGTTTAGTGTGGTATTTAGGACAATTAATTATTGGTATAAATAGACTACATACTTTAAATTGCGTTTTACTTCGAATATAACAAATTATCTGTGATTGTTTACTAACTTTGTATATTATGTACATAGAAAAAATTATTTGTTGTTTTTCCTTTATTAAGTTCTCTCGTATTAGTTTTTTTAAAGAAAATTTTTCAATTTCCGATCCTTTAAAGATATTCTTTATTAGGTAATCATATTGCTGTTTTATGTTCATAGTATAATTAAATATTTAAAGAAACAAATAGTTTGAGTTAAATTATTTACTTTCATTCTCATTTTAATGTAACTGTCCAATTATTAATCATTGTCCATTTTATAATTGAACTATTTTATTTATAGTTGATTTTCACTGAATGTCTTTATAAATTACTAAATATTACAATAAAGATACAAAACGTACTAAAATAATTAAGCTATGTTATGTATTATGTCGATAATTATATAGATTATAATTGACTCAAGCTTTACCTTCCGACTAGGTCGCGTTACTTTGCTCAAATTAAATAAAAACATATGTTTCCATTCATGTTAAATATTATTATTCTAAGTAACAGAATTTGATTTTATGAGAAAAATTTTTTTTTGTGTCAAAACAAGTGTTGAAAACAATGTCAAATTCACTGAACTATATTATCTATATATCTGAATAAATGTTGAAAAATATAATTTTGTTTTATTCATGATTTTGTAAAATTTTAATTGATATTTTGATTAGGATCAAACTTATGACCGTAGTAAGTGAAGTTATTTGTTTATAAAGATTAGATAAATTATATTATTGAGCCCTTTATAAATTTCTAATTAAAAGTATTAATAATTTGTTATATTTAGTAAAAACATATATTTTGAGAAACATTTATTACTAATTCTAGCTATCGAAGATAATATTTAAAAGTGATTTGAACATGAATTTCTAATGGAATATTTTTTTAAATGTAAGATCCGGATTGCATTAATTCTCAACCCAAAAACTGATACAATAAACTTTGAAGTTAATACATTTCTTTACATAGAAAATATCACATTTCACTCACAACGTACTCGAATATCAGTTACTTTAAGCATTATACCAACAATTTATTCGAAAACTCATCGTGGAACCAATTGCTTTGCCCGGAAATGTATAACTAAACCTAGAATTCCAGATAACGTGGCGACACCAGCAGCATGAGAATTTTGTAAGGAACTCCCCCACATCCATCCTTTAGGTAGCCAGTTGACCACGTGGATTACGTCGAGAAACATTTTTGTGGTAGTCAAAGTAGCTAGCGTAAACCTCGCTGGGGCGCACTTTGTATGATTCGGGTCTTTCAGTTTTGCTGCAGCTGCGTGCAATGCTTTTATTGATCTGTAAAATATAATAAAATCAGGGGATAACAGTTGTACATGTAATCTTTATTGAAATACCTTATTTCTGTATTAAATTATGATTAGTTCATATTTTTTTTAAGTCTAAGTCGCGGCGCAGTGGTGTGTAGGTAAAACATGGTTGTGAGTTGTATCCCCACTCGTGGGACGATCGCTAACCTAAGCATTGGAGCAGGAGTATAAATTATTTTATACTTTTCTATTTTGCTCTGGTATATATGCTGCCATGATAGCGTGGTTCCTGCCACTCTACACTCATTCAGCTCATAAAGCAAACTGTTGTTGCGTACGGGCTTGACCACAACGCTGGAGCACATCACTATAAATCATTTGTCTCAACAGTAGTGAGACTTGAGAGCACATGGTGCGATAAGATAATAATAATCCTTTTGATAATATCAATCGGAAAAACAAGTATAATATATGCATCTACTATTTAAATTGAAATAGTTTTCACATAGCACGTGCTATATACCTAACGGTTAAGTGTAAGTTAAGGAATCGTTCACGTTTAAGTGTAAGTGTTGATTCTTGAACCTTAAAATCATTTATTAAACATAATTAAATATTAGTAGCGCAGCGTGGCAGGATGACGGTTGTGGGTTCGATCCCATTCCGGGACATTATTTAGCATTTGGATTTCCTTGCTCTGGTAACAAGAACAATGAAAATGTCTTGAGAATTCGGCAGAAAAGTGGAGAAGTGTGTTAGCACTAGGTTCCCTCTGCGTACTCTGTAATATGCGAGATACAGGGTGAAGCTAAAAATATAAAAAACAAATTGACGTTAATCAAATATATAAATAAATAAATAAATAAAAATAATGTTTTCCATAAATAACCTGACAAATCCAACGAATGAATACAGAGACCAGAACAGTTTGTGCGCATTCCTACATTTGTATGCGCTATCTTCGTGCAGTTTCAAAACACCAGTGTCTATTAAGAATACTATCTTCTCAGCTTGTAAGTAGGCCAGTGTAAATATACTGTTTGTCACACCGAGTGTGCCCCACAATGGACCATCCTGTAATAAGAATATTATGTAATAGTATATGAGGACTAACCACCGAGGACGCAAAAGACCGTGCAAAGTGGAGTAGGTGGAGTAGGAGGGCAGACCTTGGCAATAGCCGGGATTAATGCCAGGAGGAAGAAGAGTATATGAGGCCAGTCGTGGCGCAATGGCTCAAGGTGTGACTGTAATGCGACGGTTGTGGGTTCGATCGATCACTCGAGGGAATGAAATATTATTTTCATTTCTTCCCTCTGGCATCAATGCAACATATCCTGCTGTGTGCGGGATAGAAAGTGAAGGTGATTTCATTTTTAAAATTAGAAACTCGCAGCTTCTCTCGCCCGAACTATATGATTATTAATTTAATATTATTTAAATGTGTTTTGAGAAAATTGGTCCAAATACAAAACATTTTTATTCAAATAAACTATTGTAAGCACTTTTGAACCGTCGCGTCGTATGAACATACATAAAAAGCTACAACCGGTATAAGTAAGTACGTTGCTTATCATTCAGTGAAAGTCCCACAGAAAATCATTTCAGCTGTTCCGGAGATTAGCCCGAACAAACACAAAGAGAGACGGATAAAAAACCAAATTGTTTGTTTTAGTACCGTATAAATATACACTTGAATACCCAGTTACTTTGAAATTAGAGCTGTCTCTGATTTCAAAGTAATTGGGTTTTTGTGTGACATTGAAGTGTCTGTACACTTCAAGTTTATTTGTAAGCATAGATTATCTTTACTTTTCTTAGTCATTTTAAAAATATGTCTAACTGACAAAGATTAATAAAACTTTTGTAAGAAAAAAAGAGTAGGCCGTCATTAGTTGTAATAGAGCAATGTCTCGAATTTACTAGGTACACGTGACTCTTGTGATTTCGATTTCAACTCCTTGAACTGTAAACCAATATTTAAATTCTCTGATAAATAAAATATTTAATAAATAAAATATTTAATTATGAAATATAATATTTAATCTGCCACTCAACACGCAATGCCTCCAGAATGCGGCAGAAACTGGGGAACGGAGTGTCTTAACACTAGGTTCCTTCTGCCTACCCTGCTGTGTGCGCGATACAGCGTGAAGCTGATATAATTAAATTTAATTTAAAAAAATAAAAACAAATCGAAATGCAAGAAAAGGCACGTTATATTTGTAGAGATAGAAAAAATTACTTACGTCTTTGCCCAAATCATAACTTAGAAAGGCTTTTAACACAGCAGCGTCGTCGAACAGTCGCAAGGCAGCTCTGGCGGCGGCCAACTTCGCGCTTGCGGCGAGTAAGTGATCCCGTTTAGATGTCGCTCCCCAAAACTTCAGCGTATAGCACGTTAAAGACACTATCTGTGATATTAGAGAGAAAAATACAAAAAAATATATTATTGGTACAATGTAAAAATACTCTGCTTTTAGCTTCTACTTTCACTAAGGCAATCCAGTACAATACTAATAATGTCGCTACAACGTTTCGAAACGATTGCTTTATTTCATTATAAGTAATATTAAAATAAAGATTCCTGATGTTCTTATGTTAACATTTATCTAACTTCGATAAGTATTCAAGTTTCCTCACATGATATTGACTAATACCGTAAACTATTTGAATACCTAGTAGGTATATTATTGTAAACAACATTTGGTGTAAGACCCTAGACACCGTCACCTTTTAAAACAGATTGAAATTATCATATTAATTTGTACTTCGCAGTTATTTACAATTAATTGAAGAAAATGACGACTTTAATAAAAACGTAACTAACATGGACAAATTAAATAATCATTTCTATATAAACGCACAGATTCATGTCAACATTCCATAGGAATCAAAATGGACACATTGAAGTGTTTTATTTGCTGGTTTGAACTATCAACAAGGGTAACATTCTTATAAAAACACAATCATTAAAAGTACACTTGTTAGTAGTTAAAAAGAGCATCGAGTCAGTGGATACGACACCTTATCACGACTCCCGTGCACCAGCAGCATGTCACAAAACTCATCTACTAACTCCATACTGTCTCCGTTAATCGACTCTACTTACTACTACACCACCAATAAAACTAATCAAAATATTGGGATATGACAAATAAAAAATATTATCTTGTGTATTTAGATTAGATAATTCTGATAGTCCATGTCAGGTAGCCTGACGTTGTTGGGGCTTAACGAGTTTTGGGCATTTTGGCATCAGTGATCGATCGTTGATATAAAAGAAGAACAGAAGCTATTGTGTTCTAGTGGGAAAATATATTATTTATATATAAAAAGCAAACTACTAACTACTTAAGTTATTTTTTACATTTAAATAAATTCACGAGCTGGAATACGACTGGATCGTTCGTTATTCATTCATATTAGATAAAAAATATTATATGATTAATGGATTGTGTAGCTTTTTTATTCCGAATAAGAATTTCAGGTTAATCTAAAATTTAATTACATAAGCAAAGTTATTGTTTTTAATAGAATGCTATATTAAAAGTTTACACATCATTTTAACATTTAAGCAATTATATATAAATATTATTTATTTGTTATACAGAAAACAACAGCATATTGTTAATTACTAACAAACAAAAACTTGTACAAAAATATAAAGCCAATTACAGTTTTCCACTTAATCTTAATATTAATCTTAGCTCTGTACTATCTAAGTACAGAGCTACTCATGAATTGAACATTATGTTGTTCAAAAAATAGATACATAAGTATTGAAGTAAACATTTAAAAAAAAAGAATAACAAAGCTGCCAATGCCTTTAAAATTACCTACAAAAATAATAATAAAATAATATATAGAAATTTATTACATAAACAACATTGTTTAATTCTATTTACGTGTAATACGTAATATTTTCCAACACACAGACAAAGCCATCCATTATATATAATAGCCACCTTGCATACCTATTCGTGTAGCATGAAACATTTAAACATAAACAAACCATTCCACTATAGCACCTTTCATAATGTACAGAGTAATTTTGTCTTAATATTACAATTAATCTATTTAATCTTATTTAGTATTATACATTTTTTTAAATGACATCATAATAACATCTGTATATTTTTTTGGCTTTACCTAACTGCGCTGTGGGATACACAGTAGCAGAGGCAGAGGGAACTTAGTGCTAAGATACTCCTTTTTCCACTCTCCGCTCAATTTTCGACTCAACACGCACTTGAATGGCGAATGGCCAATTCTTATAAATTTGTTTGATTATCAATCAAACCGGCTGCTACCGACTTAAAAGAAGGAACTTCACAAAATTAAAATATACTTAGTTATTTATTATGTATATTTACTTAATGGCTGAATTTACATATAATAAATAATTAAGATTCCTTGAATTACATTTGAGTAAGTTTTAAATGCATAATGAAATTTAATTTAAAGTTTTCTCGATATTGGAGAACGGAAATGTCTTAATAGGAACCGAGTGTCTTAACGCTAACTTATTTTTGCCTACCTCGCCAAGTGCAGGATACAGCGTGAAGATAAAAAACGTTAATTACTCTGTGCAAATACATAGAAAGCACTTGATAAAATCCACGACAAACTTATATTTTAAATAGTTACATTATCTAGTCATTATATGCTAGATATCCATTCGCATTACGACGCTTCCACTGTAAACATTAATTGTAAAGTTCATTTACAACATTAGTTGTAAATAGAAATTCTAACGCTTTTCATAAAAATATAATTAAATTTTTAATTCTTAATTTTAAATTAAATTTTAAGGTTATACAGTATTTTTTAATTTGTATTAGTATTATTTATTATACAAAATGCAGGTGCATACGAAGAGTAAGGATGTCACAACAAAATGCAGATTTGAAGATGCTCTAGATTTGACTGGTAAGCTTATGAATATTATAAATAGGTAAATTGATCTAAAATCCATAGATCGATTTTGATTTTTAATTCCATTTAAATTACACAGCAAAAAATAGTAATAGTGCTTAAAATTATTATATAAACAAATTTATTTCCAGGTTTTGGTAGATACAATGTCAGTTTGTTAGCGGTGTGCTGCTTGCTCATCTTAGCAATGTATATAGATATATTTGGCTTCTCGGTCATCCTTCCGAGCGTGGCGTGCGACATGCAGCTCACTACCTCGCAACAGGGCTTGCTCTCTGCGGTGCCTTTGATAGGTAAGCTTAACTATAGTTCCACAGCCAACACTAAAGCAAATTAATTATTATTTTATCTTCACACACTGTATTAGGAATACAGGCTGTTATGTTATGAATGGTAAATTTAGAATTATGTGTGGTATTTCAGGAGTAGCCCTCTCTGGCACTATAAATAAAATATAAATATATTTCCTAGATCACAAAAACGCACAGCAATGCTATAAAATCCGTCGTTTAGGAAAATATCATGTTCTAGAATCTAAGCGTTTTGGCGACGTTGAGTTCCGCCACTTAACACGTAAAGCTTCTTAAGTTCACTGGACAGTGGGGAACAGAGTGTCTTAACAATAAGTTTCCTCCTCCTACCCTCCAGGGATACACCGGTATATAGCGTGAAGCTGATAAAAATATGTATAAATTTTTTACATTTAACATTATAAATTTTTTGTCTTGTTTTCGCTATACACTTACGAGTACTGTAATACTACATTCCGATAAAACTATGACAGATAAGTACTTCAATGAAATAACTACTTCAATTTTAATACTCTAGTGTGATTGTATTTTAACACCTTCCCCCCCTTTTTTTAAAGCATTGCTTATTGAGCGAACTAAAGCAAAAGTAAGAATTCCTTCGATTGGGATCCCACAACCATCGTAGTTCACTGTTGGAGACCGTGCTGCTACGCCACGAAAGCCTCAATTATTTAATTAAAATTAAAATATAGAGTGGGTTCCTTAAATAAAGACCATCATATCGCTTTATTTTAATAAAACACAAATATATGCAGATAATTAAATTGTTTTATATATATGTATGTATAATTAGGTAAACTATTAAAGAATAACAATTTTGCATTAAAATGTAATAAAGGTGCAAATTTTCTAACAATCTTACTAATTAATAGTCAATACGCGAATAAGAAACTTTTGCAACAAGATATTAAAAATAGACCACTGATATTAAAGACTATTAAGTAAAGTAAATTTAATATCACATGAGCACATGAACACATACAGACTATAACAAATTTAATATATTTTACTAACAATATATATATGTAAATAGATCAAAAAGAGGGTAACTATATATCTAAACAACCTTGTAACCCAATTGCCTTGAAATACATACGCAATCTAGGTCATGTACACCCCATGTTTATTTTTTCAATCATTCGAACTAACCACCAGAATAACCCCTTTGACCATTTTCCGTCTCGTTGAACAGAAAATTAAAAAAATATATTTAACTAAAATTGCTTAAAGAACTCACGCTTGAATAATTACAGTAATTACTAGTAAATATTAAATAATGCTAACAAAAGGCGTTTTGTGTTCGTAATCGTATACATAGCTATTTTCTATTGATTTCAACGCTTGTTTTTGTTTTACAAGTTATTTATAATAAGTAAGTAGTTCCCTATTGTAAAATGAAATGATAAAAAATTTATGCAAAATATATATTATTTACCATGAGCCTAGTCGTGAGGCTGGAGCACAAAGTGTGACTGTGAACTCGACTGGTTGTGGGTTCGATCCCTACTCGAGGAAGTGAAATATTTATTTAAATTTGTATTTCCAATTCTTCGCTTTGGTGTCGAGACTAACTCAACTTACCATGCCTCCATTATTCTGCGTAAAGTAGGAACGGTATGTCTTAACATTAGGTTCCCTCGGCTTACCCTGCTGTGTGCGAGATACAGTGTGAAGCTGAAAAAAAAGTCATATTATCGCAAAAGATCCACCTTTTTTACGCTATCAATAACATTCAAAAGTGTTTTATTATTATAGTCGCGTTTACAGTCACACTTTGTGCCACTGGAGCACTGGATTTATGAATTTACGGGCGAAAAATAGTCAATCACAATTTCCCCAGGCATCATGCTGTCGTCGTACGCGTGGGGCCTCTGCGCGGACACGCTCGGGCGCCGCACCACTTTGCTCTTCGCGATGCCAATAGGAATGCTCTTGAATTTGGCCGCCAGCATCGCCCCCACCTATGAATCCTTGGCAGCGATAAAGTTTTTTTCAGCTTCTTTGTGAGTATACACTGAACTGTTTACGACTTTCCCGCAATTAGCAGAGGATAAGCAGAGGAAATCTAGTGTTAAGACACTCTTTCCCCCTCTTACGCCCAATTTTTATGTCTATCTAAATGGTTATGATAATGTAGATTTTAGATACAATCATATTCCGATTGGGCTTAGACTTTGCTTTGAGGATCTATATAGTATATTTTATAAGTAATTTTGCTTTATTAGTTAAAATAAATAAATGCAAGCAAAATTATTAATTGATATTGAGTTATATTGATGATGCCTTTAGATTATTGATGATGCCTTATTGTTCTAAGATGTCTAGAATGAAGATACTAGGTACTATGTCTCGATGATTATATTTCATATTTGTATTAAAATATATTTGTTCACCAAATTAACATTAAGGTATTTAATAAAAATGTTTAATTTATAGTACGTCTGCAGCAAATGCAGCAGCTTACGTCCTATTGGGAGAGAGCATGCCAGTGAGGTATCGAGGTAAATTTATGTTCCTCATGGCGAGCGCTACTATGTACGTGCAGTTTATTATTTGTGGTAAGTTGATCTCCGTCTGCGAGGAAAGCTAGTGCCATGGCACTACCTTCTCTGCGTCCTACCATTTTGACATGATGAATTATGAGTGGCGGAACTTAACGCCAAGCTTTATTAAATCGAGTAAAGTCAAAGTTAGTGTGTAAAATCCTTCATTAAATTAGACAATAGTGATAGGTACATACTCTTAGATTTGTAAAGGACACCACGTATTATACGAAATACATATATAGCTATAGGTACAAATATGTAGATATGTAAATCTTGTATTATAATATCTTTGTAATTGTCAACAGCCATAGCACTGCCAATCGCAGGTTTGTCATTTGCAATAGACATATCGTGGCTATCCATGACCTACCGACCTTGGAGACTTCTACTTCAAGTCATAAGCCTCCCTGGCGTCATCGGAGTTTTTGGAACGTTCTTCATGATGGAGAGCCCAAAGTTCCTATTGAGCAAAGGGAAAGAAGAAGATGCGCTGGATGTATTGAGAATGATATATAAATTGAATATGGGCTCAAATCAAAGCTTTTCGGTATGTTCTTCTCTCTCTTCTCTTATATTCGAAAATTTACAGCACAAAAATATACAAGTCCCGTATAATGTTATTAGAATGCGTGTTTTAGGTGAAATCTATATTAATGGATGACATCGTGGTAACGGATACAAAGCGTGTGTCTTTTATGCGTAAAATTTGGAATCAAACTGCGCCACTATTCAAACCGCCGCTTCTTAGAAACTCTCTTATACTTTATTACATACTACTCTGTGCGTATATGACGTAAGTGGAAAAAATATTATATTGTAGCATAAAAACATTTACACTTAACATATAAGAACTTAAGCAAAATGTATGTACGTATGTATCTACTTAGTTCTTATCAACTGTAGTCGCTAACCCAACTTGACTGACTGCCTTATTTCATATTTGTAAACTGCCTATCAAGTTCATGTTTCAATGATTGCATAATTTAAAAACCTGTTGATGCACATGTTTACATTTCATTATTACTTAAATAATAATAATATAAAGAAAGAAATATCGAGGCCATTCGTGGCGCAGCGTCACAAGCGTTTGACAGTAAGCACGACAGGTTGTGGGTTCGACTCCTGCATGAGAAATGAAATATCTTGCTCTCGGGTCGCGGCAAACTGCGACGTTGAGATCCCCCACTCAGTACGCAATTCAGCGTAAAGTGGAGAGCGGAGTTTCTTAACACAAGCCATATATATGTCATATATATTATTATGTAATATGATGAAAAAATGTAGGTCTACCGGTTATACAATGTGGGTACCGACGATGACGAACGCCTATTTTGACGGGGATGATCGCTCGGGGAAAACTTTTTGTGAAGTGGCCAGTACCGCAGCCACGTCTGCTAACATCGTAAGTTTATATACTTTGTCGCTATTTATTCGTTATTACATACATTAGTATTCACAATATTTCTTTTTTTTTCCAGACTATGACTGATTGTAACAGTGTAATCAAACCTATGACCCTCTACGCCGTGATGTGCTATTCAGGCTTATCCGGCACGCTCAACGTTCTTCTAACTTTTATAGTAACTCCTCTGGGCAAGAGAAGAACAACACTACTTGTCTTTTTAATTGCCATAATATGTGGAATCATTCTTTTATTTATAACAATACCAATTTTAAGCATTGCACTATTTTATTTTTTCTTGTACGTGGCGCTAGTTCTAGGCGTTATTAATACTTATTTGATAGACCTAAACCCGACCCATTTAAGGTAAGTTATATTTTTATACACAAGTAAATGTAGGTATATATTTCTCAATAAAAATATTTAATTAATTTATAGAATATTTTTTGTTGGTGTAATTTATTGATTTCATACTAGTTAATACGTTGTTAATGATAATAATATAGTTGATTTTTATACAACTTTTATGTTCTAAAATAGCAAAATATTATATGATACATTTATTTTCCTAAAGTGGATAAAAATTACGAGGAAATTTGAAAAAAACTTGTGTTTTTTGTTTTCAGAGGTATGGCGACATGCTTGTCTGTGGTCGTTGCACGCGGATTTGGATTTTTTAGTGTTCAGTTAATAGCTAGTCTACTTGGTAACTACTGCACCACTATGGTGACTGGCTACATTGTTCTGGTTTTTTGTAAGTTTTATTTATATATTTTTTTTTGTACTGAGCACGACAGAGGGAACACTTTTACCAAATCTTCTTGATATTACGTGTTAAATGGTGGAATTCAAAACTGGGCTTTCGTTACTAGAGCGAGAAATTAAAATAATCACTTCCATGGGGAAGTATAGAGAGCTTACTATAGAGTAATAATCGTACCTACAACCTTCAAGCTTATAATCAGATGTTGTGTCACTGCTAAAAATTTTTTTTTAGCGCCACTCTCTATCCTGCATACAGTAGAGTAGGTAGAGGGAACCTGTGAACAAAATATACACTCAGTTTCTCATTAAGACACTTCCGTTCTGCATATTCCACCACGGTTTCAAATGTTTATTAATTATATTTAATACTAAAATACATATTTTTCTTTCCAGCGGGACTAATAGTTGCCTTTCTCTTACCTTCAGATAAACATGAAAGGGAAAATATAAAAGATAACAATATAGCAACAAAAGAAGGATATACAATAGAAAGAACTACCTAATTTACAATATATTTACTAATAATACTGTACTTTTTTTATCAGCTTCACGCTGTATCCCGCAGAAGGCAAGCATAGCAGGGTATACTCTGTTCCCCACTTTCTGCCGAATTCTGGAGTTCGTGCGTCATTCGTTCTCATGGCGTGTTGAGTAATAATACTATACATATTTACAAATAAATTATTATAATAATAATTTAAGAAATATTATAATTTATTAAAATATTGTATAAGCATATTGGTTTTATTTACATCTCCCCTCTATGACGAAATTAAATATTTCAAAAATATTAAACTTTACAAAACCTTTTAATTGGATTACATATCTTTTAACATGAGTTAATACGTTAATTCATATTTAAAAACCTTAAGAATGAGCACATAATTAGCTTAATTCAGAATTTTTTGCGGAATATAACATATTATATTTTATTGTTTTTGTTTAACAATTTATTTCAAAATATTAAATCCTAATTAATACTATTAACATTTTTTTCTATATAACGTACTGTAATTATTTCTGTAAATTATTACAGATATCATTAGATATAAAAAAAATGTTATTTAATATTTTGTAGAAGGCAACTTTTCAACTTCATGTCATTCTTGCTTAACTGTCAAACTGTCATTCACTTATGTGATACCGCAAGCGAAATGTCTGATTCCGCCGGCGATAATTCAAAACCTCGAGTGGTTGTTTTAGGAGGTATATTGGATTATTACTCATAATATACGTTCAAGAATACTTACTTAAATAGTATTTGCCACTCATGGCATTGTGTAAAGATATTGTTTTTGAATTCCTTAACGGTTACTGAAAGTCTTAGTCATCAGTGACCTAAGTATTTTTTACTATCTGAACGTGCGATTTGCTTCAGGGTGCGGCTTCATTGGCCGAAACCTGGTGGATTACTTAATAAGCAATGACCTGGTGAGCGCTCTACGTGTGGTGGACAAGACACCTCCACAACTCGCTTTCCTCAATCCAGCGCATTCGAAGGTTTTTGAAGACCCCCGCGTCGAGTATAAAAGTGCAAATCTTATAAATCCAAGTAAGTACTATATTTAAAAAATATACAAGTTATATGTTCAAAGCAAATTTGTCTTTGTCTGGCAAACTTCTCTTGTTGATTGTGTTCTATTGAACACTTTTTTCTCAACGTTCTAGAAATGTCGAAAATATACATTGTGTTGTGAAAAACAACAAAGAAGTCTTAAGTTATTGGTAGGTATAAAAGAAACTGCTTTTTAAACAAAAAAATAAAAATGCTTTTGTACCATAATTACTTATTGATTCAAGATTTTACAATAAATTACTATTGGAAGAAAACATATTACAGTCATCAAATTCCTTCTGATTACATAAAGACCTTGATTGTAAACTTGAAGCACAGAGTGAAAGTACTAAAGGAATATAATGTACCTTATAATGTTTAACATTTAATCATTTATCATTATCTATTTTAACTGTAATTCATATTCTAAGGATCTGTGATTATAATGATAATAATTTAGAAAAATTAAAACTATTTACTTGTAATAATTAAATCAACTGCTAATAATATTATATAATAATAAGCTTATTTTGATATAACACTATTAAGTTAAGTATATGTCACTGACACAACATGATACCTTATCATAAGTATGATTCATTTCTATAATGATTTTGTTTGCATGTAATAATTATTGTTTGAAGTATAATATTATCTGCATACAAGGCTGCTATGTTGCAGTGGGAAGTCATGTGCCCATTAATGTAATAGTTGTGTGTTTGGGAATTTAATTATTTTAATTTCTCAGCTCCAATGAGATAATATGCAGCATTGAGTTCCCCCACTGAACATGCACTGTCTTAAGTTTGGGCGTAGAGAAGACCAGATAATTTTAGTGCTAGGTTCCCTCTGTCTACCCACCGTTCATTATATCCAAGGTAAATTATAAAAAAATAATTTTATAAGTGCTAATGTCAGTTGTTAATTATTTATGTATTTGCTTGTATATTTTAAACACTTATCACTTTGATATGATTGTCTTGAATGGGAAAAATGAAAGAGAGTAAATTGTATATAAAATTTGCATGAGCAAAGTATGGTGTGAAGTTCATTCAACAATAATAGTGCTTAAAAAATGGCAAAAACTGGTGAATAGAATGTGTTAACACAGTTCAATGTGCCTACCTTGCTGTGCAGAACAATGTATGAGGCTTCTTTTATTATAATCAACTGAATAGGAAGAAAGGCTGAAACCAGAATACTTTAGTTATATATTTTGCTGTAATGAGATAAAATCTAAAATGTAAGAACTTATTAATTATTTTCAAAATGTTATGTATATTTTTTTAGAATCATTATGACTACTGTTGCTACACAATTATGCTGTAATGATTTTTTATGCATTTTTTTATCTTGAGGTCAAGATGATATAGAAGTGGAAGTTAATCTTTTTAGCATATTCAAAAGGTGGCACCAAATAAATTTTCCTCATTGTGATAGCTTTTTATCATTCTTGTAAGTCTTGTTGATGATATTAGTACAAAAAAAAAAGATTATATATATTTTTTTACCCTTTTACATCTTTTAGCTATAGAGTGGAATAATTATATAGCATTGTTTATTTAAAACTTTGGTGCTTATGTACTAACGCCATCGCCATTAGTAGTTTTGAAGTGCAGCTTAGGGTAGGAAACCGCAGCGGGTAATAATGGTTAGAACTATTTAACCACGTACGCCACATATACCATGTGGTGTACGTGGACGTCGGCTACGATGTAGGTGGGAGATCCGTCATCGGAGAGAGGAACTTTTTGGCAGAGGTCATGCATTTTATGCAAGTGAGCGGTCGTGAGAGGGTATCGCGGGGGAGGTGGTTCGCCCTAACCTAGAGCGCTGTTTTAAAAGAGGGTTCGGAATTCTGACCTTATGGCTGGTACAGATACTGACGGTGCACAGGTGCTTCGGAAAACACTTGCATCGGATTGCGCGTCCCATTTGTTGATTTTAATTCAATAATAGGGCCTGCTAATATTTGTTAATAATCATTATAGACTATTCATAAGGCGGATAGTACACAACTCGGAGTCCAATTAAATAAATTTTCAATGTCATAAATACAGACTAATGTGATATAATGACTATAGCTACTATACTTAAATGAAAATCCAAAAATAGCGAAAATCACTATTTAAAATAGATTATATTTTGATAACAAGGACATTCTAACATTATTTTACACAAATTAACATACTCTACAAATATTTACAACAGCTTCATAAAAGTGGCTTATCGGTAGTGATAAGCAAACTGTTAGATAACAAGTCTGAGCTTCATGTCCGGGCGCTTTTTTAATTTCCGCTACTGTCCAAATTATTTATTATGCATCAAGTGGTCAAAGAGAAGATTATTTATGCATTATTTTTGTAGAGACCAGTCGTGGCGGGAGGACACAAACGTGCGACTTTAATCGTGACGGGTGTGAGTTCGAATATAAAATATTTTAATTTCCACTCTCTGGCAACGAGGCAAAGCGCGGTGTTGAAGTCCGACACTCAACATGCAACGCCTCCGGGATTTTAATGGAATTAGAGTATTTTAACACTAGGTTCCCATGTCCCCTCTGCTGCCCTTGTTACGTGCGGAATAGGCTGTGAAACTAAACAAAATAGAAATATAACAATATTTGAGCTGGCATGTCCTTGTTTTATCGTGAGTGTGTAACGTTAATATCAAAGATAGTTGAAATAAGCTTCAGAGATTGTTTCTTATTTAATAAATATATTATCAAGGACCGCTTATGTAACACAACGTTCCACTCGCAACGAATAACATGTCCCTAAATCACAGTACAAATGTCTTGGCGCCGCGAGGGTTCGATCTTCCTGGCGCCATACTGTTTGAACCTAAATTATTGTTGGAACATTTTTGCTGTATGTTCGTCATAATAACTAAAATATATTTTATATTCTACGCAAACAAAATTGCATATAAATGAAAATATGAAATATTTCATTTCCTCGATTGAACTCACAACCACTAGAGCTTAAAGTCACACACTTGTGCCCCTGCGCCATGACTGGCCCCAAAATAATGTAAATAATTTAGAAATCTGTAATAAAACGAAGACAATACTTAAAATACTCGTATAATTACAAAGAAGTTTGTAAATTGGATGTAAAAGCCTCGTCGAATCCATTAACCACGTACATGAACGAAGTCACGGATAATAATTTCATCAGTATGCAATACAATTATACTTACTTTGTATAAATTTGTACGAAATGTGTATCTAGTACACTACTAGTAGTGAAAAATTGTAAATAAATCGTAAAGTACCTACCACTTGTCTTAATAACATTGAATCAATGTGCTTGCTAAGAAACGAAACGGAACTTCTACTGTCGTTTTATGAAGAACATATTGACTTTTTTTTAAATTTTATCTTTTTTATCTTAAAAGGCCTTCATACACGCAACCATAGCCCATGTCTAGATTAGTTAGAAAAAGCCTACTTTAGAATTTTATTGTGAAAGATATATATATATAATATTGGCATCTAATAACGTTAAAATAAATATTATATACATATATAGAAATAAAATTAATACTAATGAACCTAATTATATGAATAATATTGTAACCAGCGCCTAAACTAACAGAATGGGCTTATCCAAAAAAAAAAAAATAAGAAAGACAACAATATCGATTAGTATTCACATCGGCGGCGCACAATGGTGCATACAATAGACTAAATAAAAATATATGACGAATATAATACCGACGTCCGCCAGTGGCCAGAGTCGAGGCGATGCACTCATAATGACCCTTTAATGACTACAAAAAGAAAATTATCTTTTATATTTTTACATCTCTACTAGCTTTCTTTCTCCTGTTTTCTATTAATATGCTATGAAAGTAGTTTCTTATCGTAGGGCTTGATTGTTTTGCTGGATTTGCTCGTAGAAGGTATTTTTATTATTTGGTCGCAATAGCAGTAACAGGGAAATAATTTATACAATCAGCTTGTAGGTATGTATAAGAATGTAAAAGTAAATGAGGTTTTTAATACAAAAGTTATTTATAAATAAATCCCCGTAGAGACCACAGGCGCTCTACTATAGATTTGCTATTTGTTTTTTACTGCCTCTGTTACGATTCAAATAAAAATAATGCACTGTTAGTCATTATCTGGGTTTTTAAGTAGGTACTGTTATAAATATTACAATACTTATTAATCAACCATTGAGTTTCAATATCGAGGGAAATTTTGTTTTAAATAAAAATTGAGACATGATACGAAAAAAACATTACTATTTTTATTTTTGCGAAATCCAACTGTAGAGATCATTTCTAAATGCGTGTCCCACGTTTCGTATCGTGAAATATTTATTTAACTGAATATTAAATGAGCTTACAACACTTTCCAACGGTAGATGAAAAAAATGTCAATCTGAGCTCATTGCTCCAATTCGTAAATTATGTTCATAAAATAATAAAATTCTGTAATATTTTCATTTGTTCGCTCTGGTGTGGAGGCAAACCGCGGCGTTGAATTCCGCTACTCAACACCCCATGCTTCCAGAATTCGACGGAGTGTCCGACACTAGCTTGCCCATGCCTACTAACTAACTTTTTATTTTCAAAAATATTATTTGACTTTGAGTATATTTTAGCAATTTTTCACAGCGTCATGCGCCACAGCTCTCGAACCAAACGGAGAGGACTGGTCGCTGGTGGTGAACTGTGCAGGAGAGACCCGAGTGGGACAGACGGAGGCGGTGTACGCCGAGGGCATCTTTACGTTAAGTGTAAACGTGGCGAAGCAGTGCGCCAAGCTCAAAGTGGCACGATTAGTTGAAATATCCAGCGGGCAGATGTATAACACTGATAAGGTGAGATTTGAATGTTGTTTATATTAGTTTAGTCTTCTATGTCAAGGCAAAGCGCGGCGTTAGGTTCCGTCACTCAACACGCAATGCCTCCAGAATTCGGTGTAAAATGGAAAAACGGAGTGTCTTAATACAAGGTAAACTATCCTGCTGTATGCGGGATACATATGTATGCGCGAAGCTGACTCATTTTTTTAAAAGCTTTTTTATTTTGTCTACAGTTTGCTTCAAATATGGATAAATCGTTCTAATTAGACCAAAAATCATAAAACTGCAGAAGTAGAGAGTGTCCTCACTTTAAACTTAAAAATGGCCAAGTAATGCCTCATTATCAGACTTCCAAAATGTTGAAATTTTCAACGACAGCATGTATAATAGTAACATGATAATGATTGGCTGTAGATAAAATATATGGCTCCAGAGCTCGGCGAAACGGAAGAATCTTACTGGGGACAGATTTTCTTAACACTGAGTACCCTCTGCCTACCCTGGTATGTGGTGGTATACGGGAAGATAAAAAAAAAACAATATTTCATGCTAAAAAATGGTATTGAATGTTTATAAGTGGTTTTATACGATTTAAACTATCGAATGTCTTAAAACCGATACTCCATTGAAAGGTATCGCCTAAGGGAATTTGACGTAACATTAGATAATTTTGGGGTAGCTTAGTATGTAAGGATTCACTACTAGAATCGTGCAGTTAGTACTTTAGTAGAATTCCCTATTATAGGTATCAGCTTCAAAATACGTATATTTTTTAAAAAGTTATAAGTGAGCCTGGGACACAAGCGTGTCTGTTGTGACTTCGATACCCACTTGGGGTAATGAAATATAAATATTTTCATTTTCTCGCTCTGTTTACCATTGAAAGGGTGTTAAGTTCCGTCACTCAATACGCAATGTGCTAAATTTGACCTAAACTTTGAGAGCAAAGTCTGACAAATTTATTAATTTATTACCAATCTATTATAACATTAAGATCTAAAGACTTCATTTAATATGCATAATAGTGTTACATTTTCCTTCCTTTATTATTTCTGTACGTTATAAAATATTGTTTCCTTTTGAACTGCTGTTAATTATTAAAGAAATTCTAATTAGAGTATTTGAATATAAATATATAAAAATTAAATGAAATCAGCTTCACGCTGTATCCCGCACACAGCAGGGCAGGCAGAGGAAACCTATTATAAATATATTATTGCTCAAAATTGAATGTTTTATGTCTAATGGCTGTATCTAACTTTCGTGGTTCTAATAATTTTGACAATACATTGTTATTAATAGTAGCCCGAAATATATGGTGTGGGCATCATTATTTTTATCTGCCACTTTCGGAAAGTATTTCCTATTAAGATCTTGATGTTCTTAGCCTTTGTTCAAAGTCAGCCTTTGTTACGAGAAAATACTTTTAATGATGTTTTTTTAGTTTCTGCAACAATTTTTCTATTTTCCAGCCTCACAAAGAAGATGGTCCAGTAGACCCGTGGACGGTGGAAGGTCGCATGAAGAGCCGCCTGGAACAAGAATTAAAGAATATGCAATCTGAATTAAACTACACTATCATCAGACCGGCCATTGTCTATGGCATTGGGGATAGGAGGAGTTTAAGTAAGTAATAATATTTTTTTTTCTCAACTTCACGCTGTATCCCGCATTTAGCAGTCAGATAGAACTATTTAGTCACTCGATTCCTCACTTTCCGTCGAGGCGTTGAGTGTTGAGTGGCGGAACACCGCAGCGCTTTGCGTGTTTTTTTTAAATATGTTTTTATTATGATCATCAAACTTACAAATATATTTTTTTTTCTAGCACCACGCCTCCTCTACGGTGGCATATACAAACATTTAGGTGAAACAATGAAACTTTTATGGACGGCCGATCTCAAAATGAATACAGTCCACGTTAAAGATGTCAGCCGAGCCATCTGGACCCTAGGCATGAGGGGCGACGCTAAAGGACAGACATACAATGTGGTGGACGAGGCAAATAGCTCCCAAGGAAGCCTGGCTGAACTGGTCTCAGAGATATTCAAGATAAATCATGATTATTATGGCACTGCTATTTCTACTTTGGCTAAGGTGTATTTTTTTAAATGTTAGTTGTGTTGATTGTGGTGTTTTTTTTTAATTAATTGTATGAGGATGTTGGTATAAGTTTATGAGAGTTTTAAAGAAATTTTAAGTAAAAGGTATACAGTAGCTTGACGTGTGTTGGTCAATCCCCACTCGGGAGAGTGAAAACATTTAGATTCTCTTTCTTCAATTCCTTTCCTTTCTTCAATACTGGTAATACAGACTATTAGTTAGAATAATTGCTTATAACGAATACTAGGATCTATTAATATAAACAACAAATTTTTAAATTGTATTTTGTTAAAAAAATAAGTTATATATTTTCCCATTGTTCACTAGAATGACATAGCATCAGTGGCCGAAGAAGCAAACGACAAGCATTTGACCGCTTGGGCGGAGCTGTGTCGCAAGTATGCGCTCGAGCACACCCCGCTAGAGCCCAGTGCGGGCGCCGACACCCTCCTCAACAGACAGCTGTGCCTCGACGGGAGCAAGCTCAGGGCGGTCATGGCAGTAGATGTCAAGAAGCCTACCTTAGAGAACCTTTTGGAGGTGAGTTATATGTGTTGGTGTTGGTGGTGTCGCACTAGAGTAGGAGTTTTTTATTCTCTTCACAGTGATGTATAGTGTTGGTTAATCTAAAGATAGGAAATTTACAAGAATATTGACAGTATTTGGTGATTTGAAAGTGTCAAATCACGAGGACTAATGGTAGTAAATTTGTGCAGTTCTTCTTTCTTTATCGGTAAAGATGATTGTATAAATCCCAATGCTGCCTCTATATTTGTACTTGATTGTGTTTGAAGATTCCTTGGTGTAGTTAAAAAGATTTAAATATTAGATCCGGACCTATAATTTAGATAATACTCTTCCACATACTATATAAATTCTCCTCACAGGCAACCACTTAATGCTCTCATTTCTTCAGGGACAGAGTACCCTCTTCCCTACCCAACCGGTGTCGCTGTAAAAGCCAATATTTAGCCATTAACCTCATGTTCGGAAAAAAAAGTAAAATCATTCAAATGTACATATAAAAACAGTGCCATAGCAATATCAGTAATAGAAAAACCTCGTAAGAAACTTATTGCGTTTAAAATCATCTTTATTTTATTTATGTTTGATAAAACACTATAAATATACAAGTGTAGATAGTATAATATATTTACATTATTTGTTTTATTTACTTTTAGGTTTTACAAGACTACGCATCGATGAATCTCTTCCCCAAGGAGCTCCTGCTATGACCGCATTAAGCTGAACTATATATTATTAAAAATACCTACCGCTAATTATAATGCGATTCTGAGCTTATTTAAGTAAAAGACATTCAATGTTAACGAAATTATTCTAAGCATTTATATTCCAATTTTAGATTATAATTAATTTTGTGACCCATATGCTGCCTTATTGATTATTAATTTTCACTAAAATGTGCTCATTTTAAAATGTATTATTACTTAATTTATATAAAGTAACCTTTGAAAGTTTTTTGAGGCATTTGTCGTTTGTCCAGGGTTTAAATAAGTTCTGTGATAAAACTATGGACAGTTTCGAAGTATTTTATTAATAAAAAAGTTAAATAAATCCTCTTCAAAAATAACTATGTATTAGGAGTATTAAATGAGTCTGCCTATACCAAAAAAGCGTGTCATTTAGCTTTCATACTAAAGCCGTTGTTTGATTTTTCATCAATTTGAAGTTCCATAATGAGATTTTATTGTACTTAAGAAATTCCTATGTATCTCTTTTATGATTTAATATACGCAATATAATAATATATAGTAATATACGTATTTAGTATGTACTTAACTTTTTTAAAATATATATTTTTTTATAT
Organism: Heliconius nattereri; assembly: GCA_013403645.1. NCBI lineage: Eukaryota > Metazoa > Arthropoda > Insecta > Lepidoptera > Nymphalidae > Heliconius > Heliconius nattereri. Next base: position 1,076,211 of record JAAIXI010000222.1, on the reverse strand, counting down.
TTCATATTTTAAAATAACGACACTATCTCTGACATCGTAACATCGAGTGTTTCTTTGGTGATAATTAAAATTATTGTAATTGTATCATACTAAATAACCTGTCAATTTTTATTATATGTATTATTAGAAATTAAATTTACAACAAAAAAAAATATTTAAAAATCCCCTAATGTGGATGCACATTTTCTAACATTTTTACCAATGTTGCTAAGTTTACTAGACTTTTTACGTACCATTAAATATATTTACTTGAATTACATATGTATAGGAATATTTCGTGTACCGTCAGCAAGAAACTAGGAATAGACTAATTATTTAACAGAAAAAAAAACACATACAAATTGCAATTTCATTAGTGCCACTCACAAAAAAAATCTAGATAGATAAATAAATAAATACAAATATATTACAAATTTAATAATGATTAGATAACCAAAATAAATGTATACACTTTTTTGCTGATGGTACAATTAGTTAAGTACAGTTAAGCACCGCTCAATTTTAAAGCTCCGTTTAGTTTATTTGCTCATAGTTTTAAGTTTTTTGCTTAATTATGCATTTTGAAACAAAGTTTCATTTGTATGGTCGATGTAGTGTTGAATTCAAAAATGTATGACCTGCGAAAATATATTGTACTTTGCAGTATAATTGTATTGATATATGGCTATTTTTTTTTAACCAATCCTGCTTTAGTCTTGACTTAAATGAAATAAAGTTCTTATATTTTTTAGCTTCACGCTGTATCCCGCGCATACTTCCGTTACCCACTTTCCGTTGAATTTTAGAGGTATTGAGTGGCGGAACTCAACGTCGCGTTTTGCTTCATAGTAAGAAAATATTTCATTTCCTAGAGGGGAAATCGAAGTCACAACCCTTTGTAATATTGCGCTGCGATTGGCATCAGTGCATATATAATTATTATATTTTCTTTGAAAAATGATAAAACGAAGTGTCTTGAGACTAAATACAATCTGCTTGCCTGATACAACGCGACTTAAAACAACATATTAAATCGAAATGATAAAAATAAATAAAACATTCGGATGTTTTGAATATTTTTATTAAAACAGAATATAACAGACATGTTGGCTCTTTATTGCACACCTCTAACATTTGCAGACTTAAGGAAGAAATACACAACCGATTTTTTTTTATACTTAATTTATTTTAAAAACAATAGCTCAATGAAATAGCTTAGTACAAAATAAATTAAAATAATATTATTTTAGTACATGAATGGAGCGTTAAGGTTTCGTTGTCTCTATTTAAAAAATGAGAGATGATGCAGAAAAACAATAATCTAAAAAAATACGTTGCTATTTTTTTAATGATGATGTATTGTATGATAATGTATACGAAATATTTAAATAGATATTTTCTCGTCATCAATGCTTGACAAAAATATATATATATTTTTAAATTGAATATTATTCATTGTACAATTTACATTCTTTTTCTATTTATCCAAAATAATAAAAAATCAAAATTTAGAAGTCAAAAACAACATCATACGTAGACTCCGTCGAGGACCAAAATACCAAAAAAATGCATTCCTAATTAAATAAGTTGAACTTAGCATAATAACAAATATAAAAATGATAAATTCTTTTTCCTAGTAGTAATTATAACATAAAAAAAATATTTTCAAGTGTAATCCCGAATTAATCGTTTCTTTAGACAATTTATACACATAATTTTATTAATTTTAAACCTTAAATTAGCCGCCATCAAATTATATTAATTACATATTAAGCAACAACTCTTACTTATAAATCAAATAGGAAATATGTAATATATTATATATTCTTGTATATCATATAAAAATATGATTAAACACGTCAGTATCAGAAATATCCTCACAAAAGCCTTTTTTTTCTCACAAAAGGTTTTTTTAAATATTATAACTTTAAAATTACGCACTAATTTTATTCACATAACAACATTAATTCACAAAAGGAAATGTCCAAAGGAATCTAGTTGCCTTATACACATATGGACTATGTGTCTGTATGGACTGTATTATTAAAATTGGGTATTTCTTATAATTAAATACAGTACTGCTTTCTGTAAATGTCTGCGTATAATTTATTTTAGATTTTTTCTATTTAACATTCTTTTCCAAGTAAAAAATACCAGACGTACTTAGTATTTTCATTAGAAATTCTCGATTTTCGGAGAAATCCGAATGCACTATACACCATAAAATTTATTAAAAAACGTAACTCATAGCGCGTTTGAATTTTGATCTACTAACAAAGTTATATACAAAGATATGTTATTTATATTATAAATAAAAGATGTGTTGTCAGTATCGCAGACCTAACGTAGTTGCAGTCAGTTGATCGATTGGATTGGTTGTTGAGGGGACACGTGACAAAAGTCCGTCATTGGCAATATTACTACTTGTATCTGTAAATAAATATAACAAAATTAATGCAAAGACATGAAACCCCTTGAATTATTGATTTAACCAAGTGGGCAGGGCTCTGTTTGACAAACTACGGCGTTGACAAAACCAAAATAGAATTTTTGATCAATTAAATAAATAATAATAAAGGAAATAAATGTCGACTCACCCGCAGCTGGTCTCTGTTGGGTCCTAACAAGTGTTTAGGTTCTGGTATTTCAGTACTGTCCGAGCACTTCGAACATCGTCTGCAATATAACATTACATTAAAACACCATATAAAAGAATGGGCTCCGAATGGGCTCCTTGAAGTTGACCGTCGCTCCGACCGCTTGATGCGAGTGAGGGTACTGATTGAGGGCGTCATCACAAACTTAATCAGTGCCTATGCTCCCCAGGCGGGATGTAGCGCGGCCGAAAAGGAGACATTCTGGGAGCAGTATGAAGGGGTGCTACTTGCTGTGCCGTCTACCGAAGTGGTCTTAGTTGGGGGGGACTTGAACGGGCACGTCGGTAAGGCTGCTGAGCCGTATGAACGTGTTCACGGGGGTTTTGGGCACGGTCTTCGCAATGCAGAGGGAGAAAACATTCTGAGAACCTGTATTGCGTCTGATCTGGCCGTCGTGAATACGTTCTTCCAAAAGAATTCTCAGCACCTTATCACGTATAAGAGCGGGTCCCACTCAACTCAAATAGACTACTTATTGACCAGACGGTGTCATATGGGCAGGGTAACTAACTGTAAGGTCATTCCAGGCGAAAGCCTAACGGCCCAACATCGTCTTCTTGTCATGGACTTTAACGTCACTCCGAAGAAGAAAGTAGCCGAGAAACGTAGGCCTCGGATCAAGTGGTGGTTGCTGAATGGACCGATGCAGACCGACTTCCTGGCAGAGGTGAAAAGTCACGATCTTTCGACTAACACCGAGACTGCTCAGGATGCTTGGGATCGGGCTCAGTCGGCAATCATTGCGGCGGGCAGGCGAGTTCTTGGCCTTTCTAGGGGAGGACGTGTCATCGACAAGGAGACATGGTGGTGGAATGACGAGGTGCAGGAAGTGACTCGTGAAAAGAAGGCTGCCTTTAAGAAGTGGCAGGAATCCAACTCTCCTGAAGACAGACTGGAGTACACAGTAGCTAAACGTGCCTGTAAAAGAGCTGTAGCCAGAGCCCGCAGTGAAAGTTTGTCACCATTGTATGATAAACTTGAAACTGTGGAGGGGCAGAAGCTCATTTACAAACTGGCACGTTCCCGGGATAAAGTGACGCAAGATATCGCAAAATGTCTTTGCGTCAAAGATTCCCAGGGCACGCTGCTCTGTAGTCATGCCTCTGTGAAGGAGAGGTGGAGAAGCTACTTCCAGGAGTTGCTGAATACTCAGCACCCATGCAGTCTTCATCACGACCCACCGCCTAACCTCGGACTTATTGCCCCAATAACCCTTGACGAAACACGTAATTGCCTTCGACGCATGAAGAACGGAAAAGCGGTGGGACCTGACGACATTCCGATCGAAGCGTGGAAATCGTTGGGCTCTCTTGGTGTGCTCATGCTTACTGACCTTTTTAACCATATCTTGAACACTGGTAAGATGCCGCATCAGTGGCGGCTTAGCTTTATTACCCCTATTTACAAGGGAAGGGGCAGTGTTCAAGATTGTGGTAGTTATAGGGGCATTAAGCTTATGAGTCATACCATGAAGCTCTTCGAGCGCATGATCGACTTCAGGCTCCGCCGAGAGTGTACTGTCTCTGAGTCTCAATATGGATTTCAGCCAGGATCGGGCACCATGGACGCCATTTTCGCCCTCAGAACTTTGATGGAGGCATACAGGGAAAAAAGGAGAGCTCTGCACGTGGCCTTTTTAGATCTGCAGAAGGCCTTTGACTGTGTGCCTCGTCAGTGTATCTGGTGGGCATTGCGATCCAAAGGGATCCCTGAGGCCTATATTGAGATTATCAGAGGCATGTACCACGATTCCGCTTCTATGGTTAGGACTGCTGTTGGCGACACTAGACCCTTCCCGATTACAGTGGGGGTTCACCAGGGCTCGGCTCTTAGTCCGTTCTTGTTCAATGTAGTGCTCGATACTGTCTCGGCTCACATCCAGGACCAGCCTCCATGGCTGATGATGTATGCCGACGACATAGCACTCATTGCCGAGAACCGACTGACGCTGGAGCGTAAAGTGAACCTCTGGAAGGGTACGCTTGAGAACGGCGGCCTTAAACTAAATGTGTCGAAGACAGAGTACATGGCCTGCGGGAACCGGGACTCGAGCACCATCCTTATAGGTCCTGAACCAGCCGTTAAGTCGGAGAAGTTCAGGTACCTTGGATCCGTTATGCACGAGTCTGGAGGCATCGACCACGATGTCCATGGCCGGATAAGCGCTGCCTGGGCCAAATGGCGGGAGGTCACTGGTGTGGTCTGCGACCGCAGAATACCGCCCAAGCTCAAGGGGCTGATATACAAGAGCATCGTCCGACCGGTTCTTTTATACGGCAGCGAATGTTGGCCAGCACTATCTCGGCACACTCAGGAGCTTCACGTCACGGAAATGAAGATGCTGAGGTGGATGTGCGGCGTAACGCGGTCTGACCGCATACGCAACACATTCATTCGAGGTAGTCTTGGGGTCCGTGACGTAGCGGATAAGCTCCAAGAGCGTCGCTTGAGATGGTTTGGCCACGTTACGCGCCGGCCTAAGAACTATGTCGGACGCAAGTGCCTTGCTATACTAGTTCCTGGGGCGCGACCTCCTGGACGCCCAAGGAAGCGCTGGTTGGATGTCGTGATGCAGGACATGAGAGCCAATGGTCTAACCACCGAGGACGTAAAAGATCGTGCAAAGTGGAGTAGGTTAAGTAGGAAGGCAGACCCTGGTAATAGCCGGGATTAATGCCAGGAAGAAGAAGAAGAAGAAGATTAAAACACCATATAAAAATAATGTGCAATGGCATTAACCTCTGCGAAATTTCCCTAATAAAAGGCTATATAGAAATTCTTGTAAAAGAAATACACATAAATATAGGAGAAATATGATTCCCACTTTTAATTTTTACCCATTATTTAATAAACATCTATACGATTTTATATGAACAGGATCATCCTCCATATAGAAGAGTAGGCAGATTGAACCTAGTGTTAAGACACTACTGACACATTTAAATATTTTGGTACTAAATACATGGCAAGGTGGCTCGACATCTGACTAAACGCAATGGAACCGATTCACACTCTGGGGAATCGACTCTGACTTCTGCCAAAATTGGGCGGGAACTGGAGAGTCTTAACTCACCTAAGGTTCTTCTTTCCTGCTGTTTATCTTGCTATATGCGGGATACAGCGTAAAGCTGAAAAATACTTGTATTTTTTTAATTCTTACCCAGTTTTAGACATATGTGAAACAGTGGGTGTTGAAGTTGTTGCGGAACTTTCGGACGAAGCCGGAGTGTAGAGCGGAGTGTTTAATTCATCGAAGTCTAACGCACCGTCGATGTTTAACACACTAGGGAAAAAAGTATTTTATATAGCCCTCTAGTTTTATTATATAGAAATAATATTGAGCATATTTTTTGAATCCTTTTATAGTTTTTTAAAATTTTTACATTAACTAAATGTTTTATTTATTGATTTTGAAATTATGTCTTTATTTTATATTTTTTTTAAAAATATTTCCCAAATTAAATTCATAACATTATTTACTAATAAAATTCTAAATAATTTCAGTAATAAAAAAGTTAAAAAAGGAACTAATCCTTTCACAGAATATCTCTTACATTACATAAGAACAGTAATAAAATAAAATATACCATTAAATCCTTCGAAATAAAAATTAGCAATTTCTTCACATTACATTTGAGGCCAGTCGTAGACGCGACTGGTTGTAGGTTCCATTCCTTCGTTCTGGTGTCGAGGTAAAGTATGGCGTTGAGTTTCGCGACTCAACACGCAATGCCTCCAAAATTCACGGAAAGTGGGGAACGGAGTGTCTTAATGCAAGGTTCCTTTGGCCTACTAATTAATAATTTATGTATTGTATTTTTCATTTTAATTATTATCTATATAATGATATATTTACGTGTTTTGCACAGAAAATCTGTGTACGCGCTCGACGACTGAAGCGACGTACTCCACGCCATTTTGGACGCACCACACTAAGATACCTATCTGATATAATTATAATATTAAATTAATAACACTTTTACATGAAGCTGCCGAGGCACAAGAGAACAAGCGTGCAATTGCAAATATAACGATTGTGAGGTCTAATTGGGAATCATAATTGAATCTAAATATTTACTAGTTTCATTTTCACGCTCTAGTAACAAAGCAAAGCGCGGCGTTGAGTTACGCTTCTCAATACGCTATGCGTCGAAAATTCAGCATAAAGTGGGAAACGGACGTGTCTTAATGGGAACGGTATATCTTAATACTAGTTTCCCATGTTCCAGTTGCCTACTCTGCTATGTACAGGATACAGCGTGAAGCAAAAAAAAACTGTTTCTTAAATATAAAAAAAAATGTTTGATTTACAAAAATCTCAAATAAGGGGACAATCCACTGATGGCCTAAAAATAAGCGTTTATATCCCACAATACTAACAAAATAGTAGAGTACCAAAAAAATGAAAACTATAATTTATTACAAATATAAAATAAAACCATGCCTTATCCTTAACCCAATAATTAAATAATTAGTATAATAAAAAAATATTTTAAAAAACCAACCTTAACACGCACATGGTCACTGACCACCGCGCGCTGGCTGTAGTCGTACCACGTGTTCTCCGGACAGTTTTGACAGGTTATTGATATACGAACAGTACGCAACACTACTTCTGGCACCTAGAATTACAAAAAAAGATAAATAAAAATACTTCATTGCACCAAAATCTAATACAGTGAATTTTCTTATTATTGACTGCCATAAAAACATATTACCCACCTCTAAAATTTACTTCAGACTAAATTCTCCCTTCTTGACCATTCTAGAACTTATTAAAACATAACAGAGAAACAAAACACAAAATACTTACATCACACGTTCCCGCCCAAACTATCAACAAACTTTTTTTGAACCAAACTCCTTTTGGATACAAATCGACAGTCCACTCTGTTAACTTATCAGTCGCAATGTCCGCCATTGACGGTCTCGTTGAAAATATGAAAGTTCTTGTATGATAACTTGGTAGCGAGTGAAAATTGTCCACGGCGAGAATCGAACCCCAAGTGTCCTCGGTATAGAGGCGTGGCGTGAACAACATACGACCGGCTTCTGTTTGCTGTATCTCTGATACTCTCGCATATTGAGCTATTTGGAAAATGACAAGTATAAAATGTACTTGTATATACACACACATACATACATAGGTTTCTATTATACAATAAGAAATCTATATAAATGAATCAACGATACGAAATTCTAAAAAAAATAATTTAAACTATGGCGCAAAAAATGTAAAAAATATAATTTAGCGCCGTAAACATATGTATATATTGTAAACACTATTATAGTGTACACTATTATAAGCCATGCGTGTGTTTGTAAATCAGTACTAACCTGACTGATAGCTCATGGCGATGGCCATCCTCTCCATAAAAAACTCCTTATGTTCCTGTGTCAGTGGACAGAGTAACAATTTGGCCAATTGATTCGGACACATCATTGGAAACCTGAAAGAAATATTTTGAAGATTTATTATCAACTTCACACTGTATACTCCATTTGGCAGAGTACGTAGCGGGTATCCAGAGTTAAGACACTCCGTTCCCCACGCACCGGAACTCAACCCCGAGCTTCGACTTGTTACCAGAGAAATGTGAATTATTCATTTTACCTAGTGGGAAGCGGTCGCGTTTACAGTCAGTGCGAACAGCTGCACGACGACGTCCTCGTATATTATGTGATTTATTTTAAAAATTTTATAAAAAGTAGTTTCTTAATTACTTATTTCATTATCTATTCTAAACAGTTGAACCAATTTTATTTGACATTTTATATTTATAATTCAATGAGTTCCATAATGGTTTGAAAACACTATTAGATTCGGAAGATAGTGCTGCAGTCCAACTACTAAGTATAACACTATCAAAAATGACGAACATAACTGACGTAACGATATTGCACCCAAAACTGACAACAGAAATGACGAAAGTGTACCAGGCCCACTAGTACTATATTTTTAGCTTCACGCTGTAACTAGGACATAGCAAGGTAGGCAGAGAGAGAACCCTAGACTTAAGACACACCATTGCCATTAAAACTATTCTCCACTTTCCGCCGAACTCTAAAGGCATTGCGTGATAAGTGATGGAATTCAACGCCGCACTGTGATTCACTACGAACGAAGAAATTATAATATTATATGTATATATTCCTCATGGGAAATAGAACCCACAACCTTTCGCAATTTATAGTTGTCAGTTAGTTAGTTTGTGCCCTCGACCAGTGCTGCCCGACTGGCCTGGTTAGTAAGAATAATAATATAATAATAAACGTACCTAATATGTGAAAACATTGTAGTGACTAACAAGTCCCAATGCGCCTTAATCTCGTGATCAGATAATTCACTAGAGTTTATTTTCTCCCTTTGCGTGTTTAGCCAACGCACTACGAACCTTCAAATGAAATAAAAATATATATATTTATTAAACATATGCAAGAAATTTGTAATTAACAAGTTATTAAAATAAAAAATAAAAGTTTTATTGCTAAAGTGATTGTAATTATTGTTCTCTCTTTTAATGGGATTTGAACGCTGACGCTTTTGACACTGTTATTAAACAGTGTGACACAAACGTCCTTTCACTTCAGTTATTAATTTTTATATTTAATGGTATACTTTTAATTGTTTAATATTAATGTATAAAATTAACACAAGTACAATAAAAAACCTGTAATCGCTAATAAAATAAAAATATGATTCAAAACTAACTGATAAAGAGTCATTTCATTGTGTAAAACTAAATCACTCTGTTGTAGTAGTAACAACAGTGTGTCGTCTTCCAGTTCGGCGAGCTCGCTGTCCAGCATCCACTCCATGTTCCATTTGACGAAAATCTGACATTTCTGGAAGGAAGTAAACTTTTCTTGAGAGCGTATAATATCAAAATAACTTTATTACTGGACTAAACCTCATACATTCATCTTACCTTAGCAACGTCAACATGCCCACATGCCATAGTATATTGCATCCACGCTATAAGCTTTCCGCTCTTCGCGGCCTGCGCTATGTGCTGAGACATGTAGTCCAGACATAATGTTACTAGATCCTGTTGAAATCAAATTAGATAATTAGTTATGATTTGTTTTGAAGCCAGTCGTGGCACAGCGTGCGATTGTAAACACAACAGGCTGTAGGTTCGATTTCCATTTGAGGAAATGAAATATTCGCTCTCTTCTTCGATTCGCTTCACGTGTTTCCGTCCTTATACTTAATAAACTTCTTTTCCTCGCTCTTATACCGAGGCAAAGCGCAGGAACTAATGGGAACGAAGGCTCTTAACACTAGGTTCTCAAGTTCCCTCTGTCCACTTTGCTACATATGTGAACATAGAAAAAAAATTTTTCACTATAATAAAATTCACTATTTATCTCACATATAGTAGCACGTCGGGTGCAGTACAAGCCATCTCATTCACTGCTATTTGCCTGAATTTCTAATGTCTTGAACGGCAGTTAACGGAACGGAGGTTAATGATGCAATTTATAAAAAGAAGCGGCGAAAAAACTTCATTCCCCAGAGTAGGGATAACACCAAAGGCATTCTATTCACAAAGGCATGAGATAAAAGGTAAACAAATCATAAAAACATAATTTTATAGGTCACAATTCATTAGGATTTTTTCACACACAGGTTCTAATCCATTATTGAATAACATTTAAAATGTTTGCATGTGTCTATTTGAATAAGGAATATTTTTCTTTACACAGTTGACAGTACCAACCTTCACATTATACTTATCTGCCAAAGACAAGACAGGAAGCACAGTCTGGTGAGATATCTTAATTTGCCCAGTGTAAAAATACTTCAAAAAATGAGGGAAGACTGATGATGCTATTGGAGTCTCTTGTAGAACAATGTGACTTTCCCTCCATTCACTCCATTCACGGTTCATAAGCATAACCTGTAAGAAAATTTAAATTCATGCTTATTGCTTTAAAATTACAATATATTATAAATAATTGCCAGTCTTGGAGCAGGGGTATAAGCTTGTGAAGCATGTGACTATTAACACAACAAGCTGTAGGTTCAATCCCCAATCAAGGAAATAAAAAATTTAAAAGTTTCATTTCTTTGCTCTGGTAATGAGGCAAAGCACAGTGAGTTCCACTACAGTCACAATGCCTCAAGAATTTGGCAGAAACTGGACAGTGGAGTATCTTAACACTAAGCTCCTTCTGCCCACACTGCTATATGCAGGATACATTGTGGAAGATGAAAAAGAATAAGTTAAAATAATCAAAATAATTTATAAATAAATCATATATTTATAAATTATTTTGATAAATAAATGTAGAAAAGTAGTTTGAATTTAAAAATTGAATATTAAAAGGTATTATTAATGGCCATCGTGGTACAGCAACACAATTGCTGATTGTAAATGTGACAGCTACAGCTTCAATTTCTTTCAATAGGCAAATGAAGTGTTTTCTTTTTCTTGCTTTCTTAAGAGGAAAAAATTAGGTGTTACACAGAATGTCTTAAACAACTGGGCAGATAGTGGGGAACATTGTCTTAGATACACAGAAGCTCTAAAAAAATTCCTATTTAATCACCTGAAAAACTTCACTGCTAGCACATAATATAAGCCTATGTGCAGGATATCGAGCACCTCCAACTTCTAGCACCAAATCACTCATTAGCTGTTCTGCATACAAGTTTGCTATTTTGTGGAGTACACTCTGTGAGTTATCCACCTGAACATAAAATAAACTTTAAATGTATTATCAAAAATATTGTTTCAACATATGTAACACTACTTAGAACCAAGTAAAATTAACCTTCTACATAATATAAATATGTATATAATAATATAATAATTAGATCTACCAAATGAAATTTATTAACGAAATGTATTTTTTTGTAATTATTTTTATAATAGTACATATACTAATAGATAGAGCTTAAGATATTTACTTCAAGTTCATCGCCACTCGATTTTTCATCTTTATTTTTATCTGGACTTGTTGATGTAACACAAGAGTCAACAGTTAAGTAATTCATTTTTTTGTTTCTTTTATATTTATCGGAACACTTTCCATTAAATGTTTATTGTTTTGTAATTGTTTCCGAATCAATTCGACAAATGTATCCCTATTTCAGATCTCTTCTTGACAGATGACAGATGATCAATTTGTTTATATCCAGTATCGAGTAAATTGACGTAACGATATTGCACCCAAAAACCAACGAGTACTACACTGAATTGTGAAAAGGCAAATAGACGAGAAAGATGTACTTAAACACATTTATTAAAGAAACGATCAGATGAATGGATGAATTTCATTTATAAATTATTTCCACTATTTCTCTATACATTTTTTCGTTTGATTTTCGGCACGACCAGTTTGATTCGAGAATTATCAAAAAGTCGATTTCTTGCTTTATTTACTTATTTGACTTTGACAAGAGTGTAAGAAATTTGACGTAATACTTGTTGAATAAAATAAATTCATTATAAATTGAAAATATGTGAATTGAGTTGATAAGAATTTCATATTTTAAGAAACTTACTCACCATCAGATCATATAATTTACAATGAGTCTGAAGAAAAAGAAAAATGTCTTAATTATTACGTGTTGTATGGTTTCATGTTACTTTTTGTATCAGCTTTATTTTTTCCTTACTATCACATCGGAAGGGAATAAAAGTATTTTAAGGCCAGTTTTAGATCAAAATGTTATAAAAGGAATGCAACAATTTCGTTCAGAATTCGATAAATACATAAATGAATTTGGTAAGATGAGAGGAGTATATTTTGCAGATGTTGCGAAATACCGGCCCGATTCTAACAATGAATTTAAATGTAAAACGTCTAGTCAAATAATTGCGTTTGATCAAGTTAATGATGATTATTGTGATTGTTCAGATAACTCGGATGAACCAAGTACTGCTGCATGTCCAAATGGCATCTTTTATTGTGACACTCAACCTCCTAAAAGAAAAACTTTTACTATACCGTCTGGCAAAGTGAATGATGGTATATGTGACTGTTGTGATGGATCAGATGAGTGGCTGCATGAAAATAATAATCTTCTGAGCCAAAATATTATTAATAACTATAGATTTTATGTTACTAAGTGCCGCAACATTTGTAATAAATGATCAGTGTTAGAACTAATTAAAAGTTATGTGTTTATTGTATGTAGTAAATTACTCTTTAAATGAAAAGATATAAAATTAAACATTACTTATCAATGGATATAGTCTGAACACAAATTATTAAAAGAACTTTTTATATTTTCTAGCCTCTAAACTGTCCATACTAAAGTTTTAAAAAGTATTTCTTCTTGTAAGTATAAACATTCCATTGCTTAATAGTTTCAAGTATTATTTGTCTTGAAAAAGGTTGTATGAATATGAGCCATTTATTCTTTAAAATGTTCTTTATCTTTTATTATGTAATTATTGGTTGTAAATCCTTAAAGACTGATAAACTGTAAAGTAAAAAAATATTGTAGAATAGTAATTATTATATGTATACTAAATACTAAATTTATTTATCAACAATATACCTAGTCTAATTCTGAAATGTTAAAAATGTAAAAACAGTCGCACATTGGGGGAAACTATAAATTATTCCAATAAATCATTAATGTTTAAACTTTGCAGGATTAAATTTTGACAAACTAGGCATCTCACCATTGTTTCATTTTACATTTTTATAACTGCTATTTATTAAACAATATTCATTTCGTCTATATGCATTTTTAATAAATAGTTTTTTGAAATATCTATATACATAACTTATTAAAACAATATTTATCTTCTATAGTATTTTATCCTATACTGGCTTGTTGTAGGCTTTGGTGTAAGTCTAGTCAATAGGAGACTCTTTAAAAATGATTAAAAAGTGAAAATAACCATAGTGGTAGATGCACAAAATATATAATATATATAATAAAAGCTGAACTTTTAGAATATAAATAAGGAATATGGAATGTAATAAATACAAACGTTAGGAGTACAACCATTTTACGTTTTATTTATTATAATATTACTAAAAATATGACTTTCCTTTCATATATAAAATATTAAATTGCCTGTTAGAAACCTGTATAATTTATTTAATTTCATCTAGAGTTCTTTAGCTTCGGCGACTTAGTATATGGTCATTTTGTCTCAGCTTCACGCTATATTCCGTACGCAGCAAGGAAGGCAGAGGGAACCTAGTGTTACGACTCTCAATTCCCTATTTTCCGCCGAAATTTTTGAACATTGCGTATTGAGTGGCGAAACTTAACGCCGGACTTTTGACTTAGTACCAGAGCGAAAAAATTGAAATTTAATCATAATAAATAATAATTCATTTCCTTGAGTAGGGATCTAATCCATAAACATCGCGTTACAATCATACTCTTGTGCCGCTGCGCCACGTCGGCCTATAAAATATGAATACCCTACTCAATTAAAATATTAATTTATAATTTTCATGGTAGATTTAAACGGAAAACATAACAGTCTTTTTCACAGAATTTTGTGACCTCTAAACTTTTAATACTAGCATTTATTTTATAATTAATGTCTTCAGCTATATCTGAAATACATAATAATATTTCAGAATTTATTAATCATAGACAATAAAAATATATTTAAGTACGAGTATACGAATTTAATATCTAGAAAATTCTAATCATTCGATCAAAACAGTCAGTTCACTCACTTGTAGTCATTCCTATTTGTTCAATATTTCTCTTGAAGTCTTGCTTGAACTCTTGAGCACAGAACACACTTGAGTCTTGACTTCATATTCATAGTTCATTCATCATTCATAAATCAAGTGAGTAATTGTTACAGCCTATAGCCGGCGCGTATCTAGTAATTTCGAGAAAACAACGTGCTTTATTGATAAACGTGCTCAATTTATAATTATTTTCCACTTGATTTACTTAGTTAAACAACACAATAATGACTGTAGATGAAGGAATTGATATTACTAAGGCAGGAGACCGTGGTGTGCTAAAACGGATAATCAAAGAAGGCGAAGGCTCCGATACTCCCAATGCCGGCTGCCAGGTTACCGTACATTACACTGGCACTTTATTAGATGGAACAAAGTTTGATTCTAGCAAGGATAGAAATGAGCCATTTGAATTTAATCTCGGCAAAGGTAAGATACTTCTGTTTAGTAAAAAAAATCTTAAAACGAATAATTAACCCCAATGTGCTAATATTTTTTATTAGCTGCCTTTTACTTTAAAATTGAATGTGCTTTGTATAATTATATTATTGTCATTAATTAGAAATATGCCTTTTAGTTTGATTCCTTGAAATTTCCTCAGAGGTCCATTGTATTATGATATCTTTTCTAAATTAAGTAAAGAAAGATTAATATCTATAAAAGAAAGACTTGATGTTTTTATTATTGCTAATTATTATAACAATATAGATTAAAGATTAATAATTTAATCAGACTTTTGTAACACTTTGTGACCTTATGAATATTGAATATTAAATTTTGCACTTATTAATTATTATTAATTTATTTAGTAATTTATATTGGCCATAATTTTATAGTAGCTTCACATGTTTTCCACATAGTGTTGAAATCTGAGCCTGTCCTCATTTTCCACCTTATTTGAGTGGTGAAACTTAACATTATCCTCTTAATTGTCAGAACAAGCAAATATAAATAATTAAACATAATCATGAAATCAGATGTAGGATCCAACTCTCAGCGTTGTTCTGTCTGTTGTGAGTCCCACAGTACCGCCCATTCATAGGGCACATTTGTCCTACACATGGATGGTCTGTGTAGAAAATCTAATTCTAATTCCCTGCAATATAGCCCCAAACCATGATATTTTTAATAAAAAAAAAACAATGACATTAGTATTATATGATAAACTGTGGTTATTTTATCTAATATTGCATGTACAGAAACCACATCCTACATTAAATATATATAACATTTAAAGTATAATTTTACTTTATATAAAAATATTTTTCCACATTCCTATTCAGGTACAGTGATTAAAGCATGGGACATTGGTGTGGCGACCATGAAGAAGGGAGAGGTGTGCGTGTTGACCTGCGCACCAGAGTATGCATATGGTGCTTCCGGAAGCCCCCCTAAAATACCTCCAAACTCTACACTGCAGTTTGAGGTAAATATTAATTTCATATTATATAAATATTAATTAAGTTTCATCTCAATTCAATTCAGTCAAAAACTTTCAGATTTATAATAGGGGCTTATAACTTCATTTTAATAGGACAGTATGACTTTTTTTGTTATTGTCTTATTTGTTCTAGATTGAAATGATTGATTGGAAGGTAGAGGACTTAAGTCCAAACAAGAACAAAGGCATTCTCCGACACATTGTGGAACTGGGTACTGGATTGGAGAACCCTAATGATGGGGCACAAGTTACAGGTAAAATTATTATTTTTTAGCTTCACATAAATATTAGGGTAGGCAGAGGGAACCTGGATAAATGCTATGAGCATCCTCCTTTGTTTACGATGATACCTCATCTTGATCTCAAGTAAAATAGTCTTGACGGATAGACAGATGCAGAACAAAGTGATCCTATATGTATAAGGTCCAAGGCATCTTCATTTTTTCCTTTTGAAATACAGAATCCTAAAAATGGGTCAATTATTTTACTATTGTTATTCATTAAATAAATCGCAATTTAAGCATAAATTCCAATTCCGCAAAAATTCCGGAAGAAAAATAAATTATTGCTCCACAACTCTCTTTATTTCATTGAGAATTTGCAAGCACTTTGACACTTGCTTGCTAGGGATTTTGGAGAATCCTAAATCTTGAAATCTCCGCGTTTTATCATCAATTCAATCAGCATCATACAAATAATAATTTTACAAACAATATCAAATAACACTTTTTTTTATCGCATTTCGACTATCAGGATCGTCAACCGCGATTATTTACACAACCACTTTAAAAAAGCGAATTATTTGACACAACCTACTACATTAAAACCTAAGAAAATTGATATTTACGTAAAAATGTGTGTAAATCGTATGTTGGAAAATGATAATTTTTTAGTAAACGATGAGTTTCGTTGATATGCACTTGTTGATTTTAATAGACATATAACAATTTTAGGCACAAAACCAGCTTTTCTTCATACATTCGATTATCCGAATGACTAACGACAACAATTAGTCCGGTCAATAGAGTTTCTACTGTACTTTAAATTCATAGAAAATTTTTAATTTATGTACCGATTGTAATAAAATAAACACTTAACGTTAACGCAAGCTATCCAGAATCCAATAATGAAAATCGGTTAAGCCATTTTTGAGATTAGCATAAAACAATGTACATGCAAACAAAAAAAAAAAATTTTTCGGTTCTATTACACTGTAATAGTTTTTTTGATATATCTTCCATATTCAGATACCGATCAGTTACCATTTTATTATAAGTATATATAATCAGGTCATTCTATGTAACATGAGCACTTCATATTATGGTTTCAGTTAAAATACTTATTAATTGTTTCTTATTAAAACCTTTTATAGTTAAATAATATAACATACATAGTTATAATAATAAACTAAGAATTGAACTGTAGTGAAATAATAGTTATATTCATATGCTGGGGCACTTTTACTGTAGATATAATGGGAGTATATCTAAGTCATTAATGTGATATAACAAAGTCTATAGCCATCCTTGACAAATGCACTATAAAATACAAAAAAATCTATCCTAATAATTCAAACGACTAGTTTTGAAGTTTATCGCGTGCAACCAAAGAAAATATACAGCTTTTTAATATCAATATACAATAACATATTTTTATATTTTTCAACAGTGGAGCTAGAAGGCAAACTACCAGACGGCAAAGTATTTGATACGCGCACAGTTACATTCACACTAGGTGAAGGAACTGAAAGCAACATTTGCGAAGGCGTTGAAAGAGCCCTAGAAAAGTTTACTCTAGGGGAAAAATCAAGACTAACGTTACAACCCAGATATGCCTACAAATCTGAGGGGAATAAAGAAATGGGTGTGCCTGCCAACTCAGTGGTAGAATATGTAGTGAAGCTTAATAGTTTTGAGAAAGCAAAGGAATTGTGGGCTATGGATTCGGAGGAAAAACTAGAACAGGCTAAAATAGCGAAGGAGAAGGGAACTAGTTATTTTAAATCTAACAAATTCCAGTTGGCCATCAAGAAGTATAAAAAAGTTATGTCTTTGTTGGATGGTAAGTGTTTTGTTTTTTATGTTAGCTACCTTATTTCCTAAATTTTTGGTTGTAGTGGGTTTGAACTTCACTTTGAAAATATAAAGTATTTATCTGCTATTTTATTGAGAGAAATTGAATGTTAAGTGGTGGATCACAGAATCACGTACAAGAGTGAGGAAATGAAAATAATTACTCATGAGAATCTAACCTGCCACTACCTTTATTTTATGTTAAAGAAACAAAATAACACTTATGTCACTACAGATATGCCAGAAGACTCATCTGAGAAGGAAGAACTGAAGAACCAAGCTAAGGAACTACTAATCTCCGCCCATCTTAACCTATCTCTAGTGTATCTCAAAGTAACTCCGTCCCATCATTATGAGGCCAAAGACCATGCAACCAAGGCCTTGAAATTTGATGAAAGTAATGTGAAAGGCTTATTTAGAAGAGGCCAAGCCTTGTTGGGTCTTGGAGAGGCTGATCAAGCATTGTTAGATTTCCAAAAAGTTGTTGATAAGGAGCCACAGAATAAGGTATGTTATAGTTTATTTAGAATTTTAGAAGATGACTGTAAATGTAAACGTTGTGGGTTCGATTTCCAAAAAAAATCGCTCTTGTGTCAAGGCAAATTCGGCGTTGAGGTCCGCCGTTCAACACGCAATGCCTCCAGTATTTGGTGGAAATTGGGAACGGAGTGTCTTAACACTAGGTTCCTGCAGCCTACCTTGCTCTGTGCAGTATGGCGTGACGGAAAGAACACAGGCTTAATTTACAACACTTTTCAAGGATTTCTATTATTTCATATATTTTTTGATTTTTAAAGGCCGCCGCAAACCAAATTATAGTATGCCGAAGCACTCTAATGAAGCAGAAACAGCGTGAGAAGCAACTGTACGCGAACATGTTCGACAAGTTCGCTAAACATGATGCTCAGGTGATATATTTTAACCTTTTTCCTTTTTTTTGAGTATTAGATAATAAAACAACATATATAAAAAAAATAGATGTTGCTTGTTACTTTTAAAAAAACGATTCGGTCGTGGCACAACTGCTGTGTCCGACTGTAAATACGATGATTTTAAATTGTATTCTGTATCCATATTCATAATCCTACCAGGTAGAAAGAAAATTAGCGAGCGAAGAAGTAGACGTAATAGGAGAGAAAGTGGGAGAATGGGGGAAGGGGGAGGGAGAGTGGACCGACGAGCAACGTGACAGGAAACCAACGGAGTTTGAGAAGGAAAACCCTAACATACTCATGTTAGACAAGGATGGCAGGTTCGAGAACATGTAGAGAATGTTCTTAGGAAAGTTCTAGAATTTTCTTTTTTAGTTCTTCTAGAATGTTCTATTGAATGATTGCATTATTTTAGTTATATGTGTTTTAGGTTATGTAATGTAATTTATCATATTATGTAAATAATATTGTATTTAGTTTGAGTTGGAATATGATATGGTTGGCTATTTGATTGTTGCTTTTTGGGGATTTTTTAATTTTACAATCAATTTTTGTTCCATGCATTGCATTATAAAAGACTTGTTCTTTTATATTTCATTTGATATGAAGAACGAATAGATATGAAGATATGAATAAAAGATTAAGACATGAAAATTCATATGAATTTTATTTAAGATTTTATTTATTTATAATTTCATATTAATAATATAATTAAATATAATTCATATGAATTTTCATGCAATTTCAACTTTTTTTTTATAAAAAAATGGCAATATATTAATATTTTTAAAGTATGAAAAACATAAAGTTAAAAAAAGCCATTATGTTATATTAGTTCTTCATTTATAATAAAGTCGATTAGAAATATGAATATTTAGATTAGAAAAAATATATTTTCATGTCCCGTTCTGATAAACAAAACGCTGCTTTAACTTCCGCCACACAACGCTATATCCAATAAATTTGGCGGTGCATGGGAAGACAGGGGTCTTAACACTAGGTTCCCACCCTGTTCTATGGTGTTCCACTATGAAGATATCATTTTAAGGGTTTTAACTACTAATGGTTTTCTTCCCTAATATACAATATAATAATATTATAGTTATTATGATTATAAAATTGATCTTTCACTGGAAATAGCATAGTGCATACGTTCAACGCTGTATAAAGCTGAATGTAATGTTTTTTTTATTTTAACTTAGATTATCGTCGAAATTGGTGTTTAATGTTTATTATTAGGAAGGATATTTAATTGTAATATGTTTTTTCTGTGTATTAAGACTGTTTGTGGAAAACTAAATTATCTTTGGGAATAATATGGCCCTCTATGTTGGCAAAGTTAAAACGATACTTAACTTTGGAATGGTCACAGTATACACCATAATTATAATGTCCAGGTTGCAGTGTTTAGTTACGTTACCTATCAAGCTATATTTAAATGTGTAAACTAATAATTAGATTTTTTATTGGTACTAGTTATAAAATGTATTTTGAAAACATTTCTATGATGATGATATACTTAATGTTGAATTTTGTTAATTTGATTCAGTTAAGAGGCCGTCGTGGCGCAACGGGACAAGCGTGTGACTGTGATGCGGTTGTTGGTCCGACCCCCACTTGAGGAAGTGAAATGTTTATTTACGTTTATATTTCCCTTTCTTCGCTCTTGAGTTGAGTTCTGCCACTCGACACGCAATGCCTCCAGAATTCGGCAAAAAGTGGGGAACGGAGGTTCCTTCTGCCTACCCTGTTGTTTGCGGGATACAGCGTGAAGCTGATTCAGTCAATTTGCACTGACAGTCTCTGTATCTCCTTTTAAGGTGTAAGTAAATGAAGGATGAGTGAATGAATGAGAAGAATTTCTGCTACTGCTATATAAACTGAATAGAGGTACATTTTAAAGAATTTTTTGTGAGTCATTTTAATAGTGACATCAATATCAAAGTTTTAATAATGAACGTGTTACATTTTATTTCATATTTTTTATATTATTTATATCAGTTAAGAAATTAATTTTAAACTACTGAAGTATCGTCTATACCACACCAAATTGGACCGCACTGTATATTCTTTAATATATAATCGAAAATATCCTAACAGTGTACGACGAATCACATGCCATACATTTACTTTTTTACAATGTAAGCACTTGTAAAAGTTTTATTCATTCCGTGTAATTTGGCAAAAGAATCTATTCACATGTAGTGATAATGTTTGTAAATGTAATCTAGATATGCGTTTCTTTGTGGGATGAAAAATAAACTCTTAATGTGAAATGTAATTTTATTTTGTTTACCTCTTCACGTGGTTCAAGTTGGCCCAAGCTGTAGTTATTGCTATTAGTTATTCGCATAGAGATAAAAAAAAGTTACAAATTTCAGAGCACCGTCAGAAATTTAATATTAAAAACAAATTGATTTCAGGAGCCAGCCAGATGTACAAAAATGTATCCTATCCTATCTTCTGACAAATATAGCGCACTCTTAAATGTTTAATTATAGGGTGCGCTGTATTTGTCACAACAAAACCCCATAAAATATTAAGACCTGCGGTCAATTTTCAACAGTTCGCAAAGCTTGATACGTAACTTATTTTGCCTATTTAACATACCACTTTCAGTCTAAACATTATTCAAATTCAAATTCAAAATATTCTTTATTCAAATAGGCAATTATTACAAGCACTTTTGAATCGTCGAATGAACATATGAACAAAAAGCTACCACCGGTTCGGAAGGCAGTTCTGCTGAGAAGAGCCGGCAAGAAACTCAACAGTTGCTCTTTTCAAAATCAATGGTACAATCTATTACATTAGCTGGCAGCTATCCTGCATGACGTTCAATAGACATTAATTCCATACATGTTTATCCTCTAAATATTCTTGAACAGTGTAATACGCTTTACTTGTTAGAATTTATACACGTATGCTCAGACCCATAAATAGTGGCAAACTAAGAATACACTGCGGAATTTTATTATATACACGTATACTCAGACCCATAAAGGATTTACTAATTTTTTGGAGGCGGAAGCTTGGTGTGACAAGCTTATCTTTATTTCTCGTTCCTATCGTATGA